>JBCJKH010050654.1:0-17864 GCA_039877255.1 Loriculus beryllinus | reverse complement strand
GGGAGGTGTTGGGGGGAGGGAAGGGGGAGTTTTGGAAAAAGTGGGGAAAAGACCCTATCAGGGAATGTCCCCAAGTTATGAAAATGATGAAATGATGAGAGAGGGGAGCATCATTTGCAGAGAGCTCTTGGGTTGCACAGTCAGGCAGACACACAGACAGACATTGGAGTATTTGTTCCAAATGGCACAACTTCAGCAAGGCACAAGGAACAGCCCAGCCGTGCAGTGAACAGACCTACAAAACGAGAGGCCGTTTGTGAGCAGTTTGCTGGTAGCACTCCAGGTGTCCTTTCAGTCAGAACATGCTTCCAGCAGGGTCTTGGACTCACTCTCCACGTAGTGGGTCAGGGAGCAGAGATGCAGTAAAAAAATCCTGGGGCAGACTGGGAGGGTTAGTGCACCTCAGCTCTGTTGCAGAGGAAATGGTTCACCCACTTCTGAAGAAATGCTCCCATTGCTGAAAAAAAAAAAATAAAATAAGGAATTTGGGTTCCAATGCTGTTCTTAACAGGATCTTTCCATCACTTGGATCATGCTTTAAACATCCTCTCAATGGCTGGGCATCTGGTCCTGATGGCTGGCTCCCAAGTGAGGACAGAACTGCATCTTGTATGAGCAGCAGCTAATATCCAAAATGTGAGTGACCCAAGACCCCAGAGCTATCCTGGAACCCCATGGATTGTCCTCTGAGAGGTTTTGAGCTGTTCTTAGGAGGCCCTACTGCTGTCACAGCGAATATGTTCACCCCATTCCTCTGCCTTGCCAACACACCTTGGTGGTTCTCCACATGGACAGAGCTGGCTGCCTTCATCCTGAATGAAGGGCAAGCCTGCACTCTCTGCTGAGACTGAATTGCATGTAGAGCTGCTGTGCATAGCAAGAACATCCACCAGACAACTGGAAATCAGCCCAGGCTAATAGTCCTCAGATGCCCCAGCTTCTTGTAGGGTTTTGATAGTTCACGCTGATCTCAGAAACACCATTACTGGTGCCCAAATGTGCCAGCCTTTGACCAGCTATAGAGAACTTGTAGAACCTTCCAAAATAAATTAATCCCATGCTAGTGAGCCTTATCAGTTCCTTCCCAGCTAAAATCAGTCAAGTGGCTGGACTGAGGACATGCAGGTCAGCTCTTCAGAGAAGAACTTGGGGCAGGAGAGTCAGAACACCCTGGACTGGCAGAATTTCTGGTTGGAGAAACCCTTTCTTGTAGGCTGCTAGGGTCTGACCTGAATACTTTCTACAGCACCTGTCCTCTTTAGGCTGCAGTGTTGTGCTTCCTCTACTCTGGTTTGGTGTCCTCAGTGGGATCTAAGCTGGCTAATAGGCAACCAGAGCCCAAGGCTTACAGGGTGCTTGGGTTTGGGGGAATGCTGAATCTGCATATCCCCACCCCATACCAGTTCTTTTCGGATATCTTGGACATCTGTTGTTCACTTCTACTCTCCCCCTACTATCATGGCATATCAAGGACCTGCTGGCCCATTTGACAGCCCAGCTAGTACTGCAAGTTAACTCTGAATCTGGCCCTTTCTCCAAGCATCTTTGTATCACCAAAGACAAAATTTGGAGTCTGCTGAATCCATCTGCCCTTGAAACTCTGATGAAAGAGGACCTGCAGAGGCTTTTCTTTGAGCTTTTCCAGCATGAGAAGGTTGTTCCCCTCCTCTGACTGTCAGCTCAATGAAGACCACTTCTTTTTCTCTGCTCTTCGGCCACCCAGTGCAAGGAAAATTAGTCACCCTCCACTCTTGAAGCAGCCTCTTTTATCTGCACAGCTTGTTCCTCCCTGGCATGCTGAAGCCCTCCTGCTCTTGTTTATAGTACAACCCCTCCAACAGATTGCAGGGTCTCTTTTTTGCCTTCTGTCCTTCTTGGCTGGATTCCTCTCCACAGCTCCAGTCCAGAACAATGGTCTGCATAGCACATGGCCTCTGCTTCGCTGCCAGGCCACTGACACACTCACAAGGCTGCTGAAAATCTAAACTGACTCTTGATCTTACGTGATGCAGCCCAGGTTCAGGGGTCAGTTTGCTGGCAGATTTTAAAGAGAAAAAACCCACATAATACATTGAGATACTGAGAGCGCTTCCAAAGCTTCTGTGTCACCAGCATTTAATACAGTATGAGCTGTGATCCAGCTAGGGTAAGAGTATCAGCAGTGTGGACTCTCCAATGTCTTATAGTATGCTTAAGATCAAGGCAGAGCACATCCCTCTGCTTTAAACAATTGTGGGTTTTTGCTCCACATGCTGAACAAACCTTATCTTAGTGAAACATGGTTGAAATGGTGGAAGGTTGCAAAGTTAGAAGGAAAGACTTGTGTCACACAGAAAATTAACTCCATAAGCTTTATTTCCATAGGAAAACAGTTTAAAACAGAGTTGCATTCCCAGTTCTATTCTGAAGTTTAAATTGCTGGTTTGGTTTTCAAGCTCAGAATAAGCAGATAATCCTATGGCTTTAGTATTGATGTGAAGCCAACTTTTAAGATACTGTTTATTAAAGCTAGCCACAGTTTTCTGCCTTTTCTCTTCTTGTTGCATGAGAGACCCAGAGATATGGAGAAGTCCTTTAAGCAGGAGCATCAGAGGTTACTGATGTTAAATAATTAACCACCAATGTAATATTAATGGTCCTTTGCCCTTGCACAGGAGCAGCATCTCTCCTTGGAGGATCTCAAAGCATACTCCAGACCAAGAGGACCTCATGGAGCAGCCGTGGGCTTCCGTGGGATGCAAAGTCTGATGCCAAGGGGGCTTCTAAGAGGCAGACCCATGACTGTGGCATGCCCAAGACTTTCCTAAAAGCTCTGAGCTTACAGTGGGTTCTGATGCAAACAACTGTTTGCATTGTCTGTTGTGACTTAGTTGGGAGCAGCATAAGACTGCTGCTTTAATTAGGAACATGGACTTAGCACAGGCCTCTGTTCTGCCTCAGTCTTCACTCAACCAATGATGCAAGAAGGTTGCTCTCATCTTAGAAACGTCTGTGAATGCAGTGAATGGAAAGTGAGCTAGGATCTGGCCTTGGCCAATGGCATACTTAAGCACACACTTAACTTCAAGAGTGTGCTTAAGCTGGTTGAGCCTCCTCCTTCACCAGAGATGATTTTCCTTTATGTTGGGAGTCTCATCTGCTGCAGAAGGGGGGAATCACAAGGTGATTTATTTGTTATACTTTGTATAGCAGCCTGATCTAGAAAACACTTGCCGTCAGCTGCAGTATTTTGCTACCAGCTTGTCTCAGTGACTTCCACTGGGCTCCATGGGATAGCAATTATTCCACAACAGGGAGTGCTCTTGAAGTGTCTGGGCAGCATTCTCATAAGGTGCTGATGAAGTCTGCCTGGGCGGTGCTATCCATCTCTCATTATAAATAACAAGGGTCATAGGCAATGGGAATGCACATGCATATATTTGGGGGGTGGGGGGGTGGGGTGTATTTCCCCATTTTGATTACAGTAAAAATTGAAGCCAGATCCTAAGAAACAGCTACAAAGGTTCCATTTAAAAGAATGTGGCTACATAAAGCAGCTGCTCATCAAGTTAAATAAGGAATTTAATTAGCCTGCATTTTATCTTGTTTTCAGCAATATGATGACAAATCGCATCTTAATAAAATAACGTCAGGGAGCAGCACAATTCCAGTGCTTCAGGAAATGAGAAGCAGTATAAGTTATATGCCTCTTCCCACCCAAAGAAGTCATTCTCATTCAGAAATCTGACATGATGTTAAGACGGATAATGTTTTAGCTAAATGGTCCTCTGGCTTTTAGAAAGATTTACAGCCCCTTTCATCTTTAAAAGGCTTAATATAGGGTGGTGAGGAAGAAGGAAGTGGCATGAATGGCTCAAGGGACTAGTAGTACAACGAATATTTTTTATTCTTTTGGTGGCACAGGCATGCAGGGTTGTTTACAGGTGAATAAAGAGTTGTTCTTTCTGCACTGGGACTATACTTAAACGTAGACATTGTACATTGTACAAAAAGCAGTGGGTTTAGTGTTTGTCATGTAATTGAGTATGCCTAAATTCAATTACAAGCTCGCATTTGAAAAGAAAAAAGAGAGAAGAGTTTTGTGTAACATTGTGAGGACAGACCATGCCTCACCCTGAGAAAGGCTGATGGAGGTTCCAGAGAAAGTTTGCTCATGTAATGGTTTGGAAGCTGTAAAAGTTTGTCTAAGATCAGTTGTAACTTCTGGGACTCAAGAAACTAGCATTGTTTGGAATATTTCTGTCCAGTAAAAAGCATTACAAAACACAAAAGTTGCCACAGTAAAAGATGATGTGATTTAGCTTCATTATACAAGAATAAAGGAACTATTCATCCCATTCAGCATGATTGTCCACAGAATCCTTTCTTTTGTCTGTACCACGGATTAGATCCATGTTTTAAGTGACAGATCATGGGACTGTCACATGGCTGGCCATGATAAAATGCACGTTTTGATCCTGGGTGGTATCTTGAGGCAATATATTTCACTTGCTGATCATAAAATGTAACAACAGTTAATCCTGGTGGTCTCTGATATTTTCTATCTTTCAGATTCAGTGGTTGGTCCATAGCTTTTGCATTAGGAAAGGAGAAAAGTGCAAGAGTTGTCTGATTAGATCTCATGTCATGCAAGGATGTACACATACACAGACTGCACACACATTGTGTTTATCCATGTATACATATTTGCATGTATACAAATATATATGCTCTCTGATACAGTAATTTTCTCGATTAGTGATTTAATGTATTAATCTGAGATTATGTTGCTGCTGCTGAGGACAAATATGCTTCAGAAGTTGTTGATGAATTTGGAGTCTTCTGCCAGTAATTTCTTGGCCTGCATTTAGTTTAGGTTGATGAGAGCTGAAAGCTGTTGCTCTGACGGCTGTTCACTGGTATAAGTGAAATGAGTTTATGATTCTTGATTCAGATCCTAGAAAACAGATGCCTGTGCTACAAACCCCACCTTTACTACTGTGACCCTCAATAACACTGTGTAGAGGGATAGTAATGAAGGTCTGATCATTACTATGGGGCAGCCTAGAATCAAAAGACAGGGTAGCCATATGGGTTGGGAGTGGGTCTTCTCTTTTAACAAGCAACAAATTCCTTTTAAAGTCATCTTGTAGGAGCTATATTTAAGGCTGAGGGTACAAGTGTGAGGTTTTTCCTTCTCTCTGTTGGTGGAAAAAGTTTTGAATGTATTGACCTGGAAAATCCAAGCTCAGAAGCAGCAGCTGGGTTTTCAGCAAGTCCCTTGATTGTTTCCCTGTTGTCCATCTGAGAAATCAAGCATTGCCTCCGAGATCGAGTAAAGTTTAGAAATGGCCACCATTTCCGTACAGTTTTGCTAGGGTGGGTGGTGCTCTCCCATGCTGTGGGAACACTGCTTGCTGGTTGTCAGGGGCTCAGGTCTGTCAGCAGTTGTGGCCATGAATTTCCTCTTTTGCAGAGCTCTTTTCAGAATTGGGCCTTAAGCCCTCCTGGAGTGAATTGTGAAGCAGTACAGAGATCAAATCAAGACCCTGACTGTGACTGCATTACAGCACAGTATCATGCTGACGGAATTTGAGGCTAAAAGCGGTGACATTCATGTCTAGTGATGTCTAATACATCATATGGTTGTAAAGTGACAACTGAGTCCTGGAGGACAAAGACTAACCTCCCTATGCCCTGCAAATATTTTCCAGTCCACAGGCAATTTAAAGACCAGGTCTTTAAAATCATTTGGTGCAGTACCTGAACTTGATCTGTTAGCAGCAGAACAGGTAGCTCCTTCTGAATTTGCACATGCTGTCGAGTTTTATTCATGGTCATGACACCATGCGGTATTAATGTTCCCTGTGGATTCAACCAACTTTTAAAACAGATTTTCCAGACTTTTATTAATTACTTAATTGACACACAATAATACAAGAAATGAAGCGTATTCCTATAGGGCAGTCATACTTCAAACAGACAACAAGCTTCCTGAAAGAAGAATTAAAAACAAACAAGAGAAACATTTTCAGTTGGCTGCCTCTGTTGAAATCCCCAATTTCAACAAGAAGGCTGTTATATTGCCAGTTACTGATCCCACTACCTGGGATTTGTCCAGGTTGAGGACTTATTAGTGCTTATTTGAGGGAAGAGGGAGAGAGAGAGAACACAGCTTGTATAAATCAGATTTAAGTATTGACAACTCCTAAGCAATGCTCATTCCAAGAACAAGCTCACTATGTGATAACATCACTGCTATAAAAGAAGTGCATTTTGAATGCATGCCACTTTGCAAATACCTGGTGGGTCATGAGTTCTTAAGGTTTAGTTCCTAAAAGAGAAAACAGGATTGCTGCAGAAGTTAAATACTCTGGATGGAGATCCTCCTTATAGAGGAGAGATTTAGCAGCCACTGGACCTTGCTTTGTCTGCAGTTGATGGTCCAGAATCATCTGGGGTAAGAGTAGAGTAGTAGTTGTTACAGCTGATATAGACTATATGAAAAAAATTAGGGTCTTGACTCAGGCCTAGTGGGCAAAGAACTTCACTGTGTGCTGTGATTAGCTTTGGCTTGCATATCCAGTGGGAAGGGCATGGTTAAATGTGAACCTAGAAGAACAAACTCTTGTCTCTCAGTGTGGTTGCTGGACGTCACGGCCATGAAATATTAATAGTCAGTGTGTGTTAAGAGTCCCTCCCTCTGCCTGCTACACAGACTATGTGCATCTGTCTCTGTTTTCAGCCATGGAGCTCAGCTCAAGCTGCGGACACTAGTGCTTTTTTGCTTGGGAGCCCTTAATGCACCTGGCAGCAGGGCAGCTTTGCCACTGGTGTCGAGTCTGGGCTTGGCAGATGGCTCCAGCTTCCTGACTGTCATGCTGGCATCTTGCATCAGCAGTAAAACCCCCTGTGTTATTTTTATTTGATACATTAGTCTCTTTTTTGCCTCAAAGCAGAACATCAGCAAAGGATTGGAGGCAATGTGAGATGACCAGAGGAGAAATGGATAGGAGGTGAGTAGGAAGGAGAGAGCTACAGCTACAGGAAGATCTTCAGTGGCTCTACCAGTATCCCATCCGTTTTCCCCATCCCTCTTTCACAGACACACAGGGAGCTGAGCAGTGGCAGATGGAGAAAGAAAATAGATAAATAAAAGTGTCAGTAGGATGGATCGGTTTGCACTTGGTTTCCTCTCATCTCTCTGCATATGTCTGCTGGTATGTAAAGATCACACAACCAAGGGACTTGGCACTGACCTGCAAAATTTATACCACTGAACATAAAAATTAATTAAAAAGAAAAATGTAGGAAGGGGGTGGTCAGGAAAGAGAACAAAAGGAGATTAATTATTTTTTTTCCTGTGTACTTCAGGATTACATTGGGACAGCAACTTTATGGGAACACATATTGCCAGTGCCACAGCCAGAGCAGCTCTGCCTCAATAAAAAAAAAAAAGAGTCCTGGTGTGCAGTTTGTGCTGAAATCCCTCATGGTTTTCATTCTTATGTGCCTAAATGAAGGCTTCCCACAGAGCAGCAAAAACGGACAGGGGTGAGCTCAGCACCAGAATCCCAACACATGATGGCTTCAGATAGAAGAAATGCTCTCTCCATATGCAAGTTGTCCTTATATCGCACATCCAAACCACATTGGGCAGGGCAGGAGGAGGATGTATCTCAGGGTACTCTGGGCCAATTTTCTTGTGAGTTTTCAATTTTCCAGTAAGCAAGCTGGTGTGCCCGGAGGAAAGACTTTCCCTCAGTGTGGAGCCACCATGTAATTGGACAAGCAGCATCCCAAGGAAAAGATTGCCTGCCTGCACTGCCTTTTGCCTGGATGATGATGTCTCCAGCCATGGGCTTTGTTTAGCATGTGTCAGCAGCAGTTCCTCATCATCATAATGTATATATTGTGCATAATGTACACTGCTGCAGTCCTGTCAGCTTATGATCTTGCTATGGGTCTCATCAGACCCAGGCCCATTCCCAGAGTTACCATGGTACCACAACACCATGACCTGCAGATGAAAAAAGCTGGACTTACACTGGGCTAAGCTCACTTGACCTATGCACCCTCCTGGGTGCAGGGAGCCTCAGCAGAGACCCATGACACTGCCACCGTGGTGGGGTTGGGTGATGGTTGCAAGCAGGATAAACAACAGCCAGCAGCTTCTCTGGTGGAACCATGGCAAGCTTGAATGCAGTCATTGCTCCTCACGAGTTAGGTGGGGAGGATCTGGAACACCACGTTGCTGGCTCTCCTGGCTTCCATGTCTGGCATGGAAGCGTTACTCAGGACCACAGACAGCTTCAGTGGTGGGATGAGACTCAAATTTAGCCTGTGTCTTATGCATGGAAACCTTCCTTTTTAGAACATGCTGGAAATTTTCCTAAGGCACTATTTATCCTCCAGGGCATCCTTTCCTCCTTCTCATTGATAGCTTCTACAGAAATACAGGAACTTTGGTGCTTAGTCACTCTACCATTCCTGCTGTTTATTGCCTCCAACGGGTGTAATTCTCTGCTCGGGAGAACTTAGTGAGTTGCTGTGGAGGAGCTGTGGGCTGTTGTCATCCAGTTTCCAGAGGGCAATAAACAACAGCAGTCAAACTTCCATGGAACAAAGATTGTGTGATTATTCAGTCGTAAAGAGAGGGAAGAACAACAGATATATATTGTGTGTGTGCTTATTTGCACATCACTCAGGGATGTGCAAATTACTTTCAGAAGAGAGCCTTGCTATGAGGTAAATAGGTCCCCATGTAGTGCTTCACTGCTGAATAGAATGAGGAAATTCTCCTGCCTGTGCCTTGGTTTCCCTTTGCAAATCGAAGGGCTTGTAGCTCTTGCCACCTAGCTTAAGTGCTTTCAGGGCCAGGAGTTTATTCATGCCCTTAGAGGGCAGTTCAGAAAGGCAGGGATGTGAGTTTGAAGTTGACACAAGGGAGGGAAGTGTTTCTGGGGGTTAATGTCTTGTGTTTTCCCTCTCTTCTTGAATGAGAGCAAGCATTTTTCTAGGAGGAAGGTCCTGAAGAATATATTAGTCTTAAGATGGAAGGAGCTGGTATTAGAGCTAGCCAATCACCACAGCCACCTTCATCTGACCTGTGGGTTAAAAAAACATCACCAGAGGAGGATAAAGCTTGTTAGGAAGGAAAAGCCCCTTCAACAGCCAGGGAATTGCTGCCTATGTGCAGACAATGGCTCAGAAGCAAGTGCTTTTGCAGGTTTCCTTTTGGGGGCTGTGAGACGCAATACTTTAATCTAGTGGGACTTGCTCATTTAGAGCTGCATGACCCCAAGGACTAGAGGAAATTTCAGCTCATCAGCTGTGAGGGTTCAGCCTACTGGGAAACCCAGCACCTTCATGGAGATGTTCATCACCTGATAGCACCCATCCCTAAAATGCTTCCCCCACCATAAGATGTAATTACAAAACACTTTAAATACATAAATTTCTAAATCAACTTTCTTGGCAAGAAAATATATATGGTTTTGAAATCTCCCTTTAATTAACATAACGTGTGTTAGGAAGCAGTAGATCTAGGCCATCATTTGGACTTAACAGTTCCTCAGTTCACATGCTCCTGAGTCCCTGGGAGAGTGTGTCAATGCAATGGTCAATCTCCCTTTCAAATGCTGTGTCTGGACCACATGCAAGGCCAAGACCACCCTTTCAGAACAAGGATTCCATTCTGAAGTACTATTGGAGGACCCTCCTTAGAAGTCCAGCTGTCAAGAGTCAACTCCTGTTTCCAAGGTGTAAATCCATTAACTTTTCCCACTCACTGCACTTCCATTTCTTGCTGCTTTCATTGCCGGCAGCACTCCATCTCTGACAGCCCTTGCCTTTAAATCCATACTTACTCTCCTATCTCTGTCTTATGGCCTGATGGAGCCCTCTGTTCTGTCATTGGCAGACACTGCACTTGTTCTTTGTGCAGAGGCACAGGAAGAAGTCACCAAGGAGAGTGTCACCTGCTAGTGAAATCTTCGTGCACTTACTAGCAACAGTTGTGAGCTTTCGTGTATTTCTGATGTGCATTGGAGCATATTCAGGGCAAGAGAGAGGGGAAACACAGTATCTTTATGGGCTGAGGGTTAGCCCTGTGTTACATACCTGACATTTCCAGATCTATCTGGAAACTGATTGTTCCTGATGTGAAAATGATGTGGAGCTGGTACATGTGGAGGGTGCTTCTTCACCAAAGGGAGAAACTAGAATGTCCTCCTACAATGATCATAGAAACATAAGAATGGTTTGGGTTGGAAGGAACCTGAAAGATCACCTAGTTGCAAGCCCCTGCCACAGGCAGGAACAACTTCTACTAGACCAGGTTGCTCAAAGCTTCATCCAACCTGGCCTTAAACACTGCCAGGGATGGAGCAGACTCAGCTTCTCTGGGCAACCTGTGCCAGGTCCTCACCACCCTCACAGTAAAGAATTTCTTCCTAATATCTAAACTAAATCTACCCTCTTACAGCTTAAAGCCATTCCCCCTTGTCCTGTCACTACATACCCTTGTAGAAGTCCCTCTCCAGATTTCTTGTAAGCCCCCTCTAGGCACTGGAAGGCTGCTGTAATGTCTCTCTGGAGCCTTCTCTTCTCCAGCCTGAACAAGCCCAACTCTTTTAGCTTGTCTTTGTAGGAGAGGTGCTCTAGCCCCCTGATACTCTTTATGGCCCTCCTCTGGACTTGCTCTAACAGGTCCACATCCTTCTCATGTTGACGGCCTCAGAGCTGAATGCAGTACTCCAGGTGGGGTCTCAGATAGCAGAGTAATTCTTTACTATGTGCCCTTCTCTAATCTCCAGTGTCCCCTCCCTTCTCGAGACCCACTATATTCAATGAGGGTCACTTCAGAGACACCTAAAATGGCCTTCTCCTCATATCTGGACCTTGGCCTCTGCCAACATGGAAATTCATCTACTACTGATGAGACTAATAAGATTATCGGGCTCATAAGTGACTTCACTGCCTGCCTTGTATTCATGCACTATTTGTATATTTTCCTGCTGATCCAGAAAAAAACTGCTGTAGCTGAGAAAAATACATGGGCAGCCTAAGATTTTAAATCCTAAAATACAGATTTGTAAGAATTTGGGAAAACAAGTCTCAGATGTTCAAGATGTTTAGTATACTGAAGCAGATTTGTATCTTAAGCACAGAATTCACAAGGTTCATCTCTTGGACATCCTGGCATGGTGTCACCACATATGACCCCTTTGTGCCATGAATGGGTCATCCAGAGGACAGACATACAAAGTTGCTTCTGTTTTCTTAAGCTGAGTATGGCAGCGTTGTGCCAAAGTATAATCATGATGGTCCTAAGGGGAATATCCTCACTGTTTCCTGTGTTTTATTATGAATGCTAGTCACTAAGCAAATGTCTGGTGATGTGCTAGATCCTCTCAGTTCACCTAGATTTGGGGAACATGGCATATCTCTCAGGATCAGCCCCTAATAGGCTTGTTTAACAACATTGTTTTCTCTCTAAATCCCACGTCAGACAAGTGGGAGCTAGTTCTAGGACTGTTGCATGTTGCTAAAATAACATACATCTGAGAATGCAATTAGAGACTTGAAACAAATTTGACTTGACTCAGGAGAGTAGTAGAAATATCCAAGGGATCTGTGATGATATACTTTCTCTTTTTTTAATATCTAAATTCCGGGTCCTTTTATATTTGGGATTTCATGATGATTACTGCATTCCTGGATAGTTAAAACCACTCAACATTTGGCTCAGTGTCTTTTGAGGATATCCTGAAATGCACCATCTATTACACCTGCTCTATTCAAGTCAGAATTCTGCCTAGTCACCCAAGGGGACAAGGAATTCCTTTTGTAGGAGTTAGTGTAGGACTTGTTACCAGGAAAGCTCTATGTTTAGGGTTGTCTAGTCCTGAAGAGAAGTGCTGTGGCTTTTCAAGTTTGAATTTGAAATCCAGATCCTAAAGGAGGAAAGGTGGGGGCTGTCCTCATCAGCAATTGCATCAGCTGTCTCACATACTTCTGCACATTGACTGGCCTCAAGACTGCTTGTCGAGAAAGCTCAATAAAACAAAGACCTGGATTTCTTACTATACCAAAGGCAATGCAGTTGTACTTCCCTGCTTGGGTGCCTGTCGTAGGACATGCCTCATTTTTCAAGAAAGAATAATTTCTTCTTTTCTCTTAGCAGAAAGCAAGCAGCCACGGAGAAAAAGAAAAGATTTTCTATCAAATAAGAGGCAGCCCATGATCCTTACAAAATGACAGTGAGTGGAAGCTCAGTCCCTGCTTGGAGAGAAAGCAACAGCACAGGGACTCCCTGTGTGAAGAGTATTATGCTTTTTGTTCCAGCACAAGGCAGCAGATATCCTAAGGCACAGCACTCCAGAAGTTATTTCTGATCTCCTTTGAGATGATCATTCCAATCAATATATGGATTATTTCTGGATGCTTGGAGGATGCATAAACCCCACAGGCTTCCCAGCAGCAGTGTGCTTTGCATCAGCATGTTTGCAGCTGCCCAGAAAGAAAGACCAAAGAAAATGTGACAGAGCTACTTCCAGCCCCTGGCTGTGTGTGCCCACAAGCTTTGTCAACTGAGCTATGGTAATTACATCACTTGAGATTTATTTAATATCTCCATCTGGGAAAAAGAACCAGGAAGTCTGGCTGTGACAAGCAATCAGAGGGTACTCAGTTGATGAGCAGCTCCCCATCACTAGAGCAGTAGGAACCTGCGATGGATTAGATTTAAAGTAATGGTTTGTCAGACGGATGGGACCCATGCCACAGCAATCAAAGCTTCTCTGCACCATTAAGGACATGTAAGTGGAGAAGGAGGGGCAGTGCAGCTATTGACCGAGTAGGTGGGCTTAAAAATGGGTTTAGGTAACTGTTTACTTCCTTAAAGGTGGAAAACAAAAAAGACATGTTTCTTTGCAGCTTTCTGGCTCTATGATCTTGGCTGTCCATATCAGCATTTATGTTGTCTGTCTCTCCCATACTTGTGCACAATGGCTGATATGCTCTGTTCAAGTTGTTCTGCTGCAGTCCATGCAGAGCTTTCCTGCTTACATTTGCCTTCTCACTATCTCTACCGTTTTTAAAATCTCTGACCCAACAATATTGAAAAAAAAAAAAAAATCTGATGATTTTTTGTCAGACCACCACATAGGCAGACCAAGAATCACTGCAGCAATAGCCAACCTTTCTTCCTTTTTCCACCTCCTCTGCACTAAGCGATGGCTTGTACAGAGAGGTGAGGAGGAGGGACATAAACAATAATTCTAGAGCTCTGGAAGGCTAGAGTTAGAATATCTGCTGTGAAATGGACCTGGCAGCTGAATCCACCCCAATGCAGGATCCGTAACAGTCAGGCATGCAGGTCTGCGCTGAGATATCTGGGCATCTCCCCTTCTGATTTACTAGTTGATAGATCAGATGTAGCCAATCAAGAGGAACAGTTCTGCACTCTCAGCTGATGTATCCATGCTTTTTTTCCTCTCTTTTTGTACCTGAGGAGAGCAGGGGTAGTGTGCGCCAGAGCTAATGCCCCCAATATGTTTCCTCGCTGTGTTAACCTCATGACTATTAGTGATCTCAAGAGACACAGCATACAAAACTCCTAGAGATAGGCCTTTCTGAAGAAGGACAAGGTGTTGAACATTATTTGCTGCTCGTTGCTTTTCATGGAGCAAAGTCAGGAAGGTCACATTGGCCTCCTGACAGCCCCCTGCACTCACTGGGATCTCACAAATGTGTCTTGCACCAGCTCTTCCCAGTGCGAGCATTTCAAGCAAAGCACCTTGATCCATGCCAAAGTACTTGAATAGAGCATCCAAGTGTGAAAACATTTCTGCTGTCCTATTTACCTAAAGAGAAATAATAGTACCCACTCACCTCTGGGAAGCATATGGAACACCTCCGACTTATTATTTGTTTTATTTATTTTGTCACATTTATCAGCCATTCAACTCTCTGGGCATGCAGCCCATATATTAAAAAACAGAGTATACTACAAACATCTCTACCCTGAGAATACCCTTTCTCTAAAACCAGCCATGGGCAAGAGGGAAGGATGAAAGATGCTTTACAGAATCAAAGAATGACAACAATATGGTGACATCAAGACAAGAAAATGTGGGCAATAAAAAGCATGGGGGATGTAAAGCCCTCCTGAAGCATGGCTACAGAGACTCAGCCTCTAGCCAGCCTGTCTCATGTTCAGGAAGTCCCTAGAATGCTCTTTACATTATTCTCTAATGACCCCATTAGACACATGTGAAATTCTGAGAAGCCTTAGATATGTTATAGAGAGCCACATTGGCAGATCTGCCCAGCTCTTCTAAGAAATAGCAGGCTGCAGCAATTAATATTTTAGCTTTAGTGCATCCCAATGTGTAATTTATTTGCTGGAAATTAATTGCATGTGCTGGTTTCATTTTCCTGTAGCAAATGATCAGTTTTGCTCCCTTTTTAATTAGGTAGCAACATAGATTCCTCTGCTGATCATGGCACAGTGGTTTATGCATGTCACGTCTTATTCTAAGAGAGACAATTTCAAATGGTTTTCTAGGCCCCAGCACAATTTTTGAGTGACATCAGATTGTTTATCAGCTGTAGCTCCTTGATCACTGCCAATGATGACCTCATACACAAGACCAACTAGAGAAAGAACTCAGCCTGGGTGTTGGTACATGTTCTATCCTGCTCCAACAGGAGTGTGAGGAAACCCTATGGAGAAATCAAATTGAGGACCCTGAAATTTCAATGGTGTTGACATGATGTCAGACCCAGGCCCAGCTCTATGTCATAAAATCTGGTGGGTGTTCACTTGTACATGAGCCGAAACATTGCACTGACATTAGCCAGACTGCGTAGACTAGAAGTCTTTTGATCATGTGTATCACTGATACTTTTGGTCCACATCAAACCTAGCACCTTTGTTAGCTCTTCCAGCTGAGATGGCAAAGGCAAAGCCCCAGTGGAGAGCTGACTTTCCCCATGCATTCGGAGGCTGGATGGGGTTGCATGAGCACACAGAGCAGGACAACGTGGAGAAACCCACCTCTGCTGATGTTTGCAGAGAGAAGCTAATGGGCTTAAGTAGCAGCTGCTACTTAAAATTAATCAGATAGGCTGAAGAGAGTAAAAACTATCCCCTTTAGCAGCTACTGGTTACTTTCAGTAAATCTCTAATTAAGAGATGGTGTTCAGGCATATCTGCACTTCACTGGGCTACAAGGAACCCATATTTCTACTGAAATATATGCTCCTGAAACAAAACAAGTCCATAAGCAAGCAAACGCTGCTGGAATGAAATGAAAAAAAAAAAAAATATCATAGCTATTAAACCATGGAATGCCCTGCAACTAATTAATCTGCTAGGGAAAAGTTTGTTTGTGGGATTTCGGCTTCCTGCTGGGAATCTAAAGCAGATACCACTACCCGAGAAATCACCTAACAGTCGATCGCTGTCACCTGCCCCTGAAAGTCTCCTTGTCTCATAGGTTCCTGCAACGGCCGTTGGGAGGTGAAAACCAGCCTGAAAAGGCGCCAGAGCGCAGAGGTTTCGCTGCCTTCCGTCTCCTCTGAGGCAGCGGGGCCGCTCCTGCAGCAGCCGCGCTCGGCAGGGCCGGCTGCAGGGCTCCCCGGCGGCGGCGGGCGGCGAGGCCAGGGCAGCGCAGCGCGGAGCAGCGCGGAGGCGCCACGCCCCGCCCGCGCCTGATGGAGCTGTCCGCGGTCCATGGTGCTGAAGCCGCAACGGCCGCCCAGCCCCTTCCTCGCCCCGCCTCCCTTCCTCGCCGGCGTGGGCTCTTGACGGCAGCCCGGAGCATCAAAGGTTGGGAAGGGACCCATTTCTCCCTTTGCTTCTCCCCCTTTCACTCCGCCTTTTTCGCCTTTTTGCTGCTTCCTCCTCTCCCCCTTTTTGTATATTTTCCGTAAGGCCGGGGGAGGGAGGAGAGCGCAACCACGTTACACCCCTCCCTTCCTGCAAATCCCCGCTTGCACTGCAAACAATCTGCCTTTCCCATTGCATCCGAGTGAGATAGCAACAGCAACATCATCACGGCAAGCCGGATGGGAGAGCGGAGAGGAGGCTGCTGCTGAGGGAGAAAGGCACACACGCACACATCAGCGCGGTGTTGCCAAAGCGGTGGGAGCCGCACGAAAAATAAGCCATGCTGCCCGGTGTGTCTGGCGCATTGTGCTCCATCCGAGCCTTTTAGGAAGAAGAAGAGAATTATCTGCTCTGATTTTTTTCCCCCGCCAACGACAGTGCGACAGACTTGCAATGGTTGAATGTCAATGCCTATGAGAGAGAACAACAGTCAGAGGAGGAGGAGGACAGAAGGGGAGGAAAATGAAGGTGGGGACGGTGGTGGAGAGAAAGAAGGAGCCTCGTCCAATGCATCAAAAGGAGGTCCCTGCAGTTGCTGATAGAGCCCTGGCCGCCTCGCCATCCACAATGGTCTGTACAAGCTGCCAATGCGTTTGATGACGTTCCTGTTTTGTGAAAGGAGGAAAGGAAACGTGACCATGTAAGATCCACGTTTCCCCGGTCAATTACATGAGAAGAATAGATACGATTTCGACGGGATTTTTTTTTCTGGTCCAGGATGGTAACAGCTTAGGGAATAACACAGCCGCCTTCCCTCACCAATTTTGCTCTGATTTTTTTTTTTTGGTGTGGTCCATACAGCTGCTGGAATAGAGAAGGTCAGAATACATAAATATATATAAAATATATATGATATATATATTATATATATATAAAATATATTTATCTCAGTACGTCTGGGATTAAGCTCATTGAATGCTAATTATTTCTTTCAGGACTTTTAATATTTGCAATGAAATCTTTTAAAGGCAACGGTAAAATCTGAAGCCACCTGGGAGTACAGTGTTGGAAACGTAGGGTGTTTTTCCATAAACAATGTGAAGGTCCTTTTTTTTTTTTTTTTCCTCAAAGAGGCAATTTTGATAATAACAACAGCTACCAATTTTGCATTTTGATAGCCAGACCGGCTGCTATTTTGTCTGGGTGCACACCGGGTCTTGTGTGGTAGGGTTTTATTTTTTAATTGAAAAGAAAAAAAAATATAAAAAATAGAAGAGAAAGGAAAAATTACTTGAGATGCCAAATACTGTCGAGAGAACCATATTCTTCCTCCTCCCCACACCCACTGGAGCAGACGTGGACCCTTCTTTTTTACAGGCTTAGGAGTTGGGAAGAGCTGATCGGGGGCTTTCTCCCGAGCCCGCAGCCCGCGCCCCGGACCCGCGGGCGTGGGAGATTCATTTCCTCCTCCCGCTGATTTCTAAACAAACTTGTGGAGGGGGGAAAGGATCCCCCCGGAACGCAGAGCCGAGGGGGGGGGGGCTGGTGGTTTGGGATATTTTGTTTATTTTGGGGGATTTTTGTAATTGTCATCCTCACCGGACTATCGCGGGCTGCCGGGGCATTCACCCCTCGCCCTCGGCCCCTGCTTGTGTCGTTTCCCCGCCGGCCAGCGCTCTCCCCGCCGGCACTGAGGCCGCAGAGGAGCTCCTCCGGCCGCGGGGCGCCCGGCTCCTGCCCTGTTCTTTCCCGCCCCGTCCCCGCCTGCCAAGGAAAGGCACATGTTAATACCACCCGGCGCGGTCATTTTCTGTTACTGCTGCTGCGGGCTCCTCCGTCCGAGACAAATGTTGCGAAACCAAGGCCTCCTCAAGTTCCGCTGCCGCATGCTCTTCAATGACCTGAAGGTCTTCCTGCTGCGGAGACCCCCCGCGCCGCCGCCGCCCTCCCCGCCGCCGCCGCTCCCCATGCTCGGCGGCGCAGAGGCGGCGGCGGGCACGGCCGGGGGGGGCAGGGACGGGAAGGAAGGGCCGCGCGCCGCGCCGCG
>JBCJKH010050653.1:61661-76862 GCA_039877255.1 Loriculus beryllinus | reverse complement strand
ACTGCCAGGGATGGGGCAGCCACAGCTTCTCTGGGCACCCTGTGCCAGTGCCTCAGCACCCTCACAGGGAAGAGCTTGGCACTGAGAGCCTGGGAGCATCTTTTCCCCAGGGCAGCCCAGCCTGAGACTGTGCTCAGAGACAGGCGCATGTGGTGGAGGAGGACTCATTTCTACATCCCTGCCTCGCTCTGTGAGCCCTCAGGCACATCCCTTCCCAGAGCAGGTCGTGCAGCACGGCCGATGATGGGGTTTTGGTGCCGATGGGGCCTCTGTGCTGGGTGGATTCCCAGGGGGATGAGAATATTGGGCACCAACCCCCAGCAATGGAGCCCCCATCCTAAAACCTCTGCAGGGCGAGACCCACAGCTCCATCCATCCCTGGGGCGGGAGGATAGGAGTGAGAGCAATTCCATCCCGAACCAGAGCGAGTGGGATCGGTGCCATTGTCCCTGCAGTGTCGGGATGCTGCAAACCTCGGGGTTCCTGGGGTGCAAAGGGTCGGAGCGCGGGGCGGGCGGCTCTGCCTCTCCCGTCTGATCCCTGCCGCAACCGCAGCTTCCCTTCGCCCCGCGCGGGATCATCCCGGGGTCATATTTAATAAAGGTGGGGATGGGAGCAAGCTTCCAAACATGACGTCAGCCCCGGCGGGGGAGGCGCGGGCAGCCGGGAATGCGAAAACCGCCCCGTGAGTGAGTGGGGGCCGCGGAGACCGGGAATGCCAGCGAGGGGATTTAATGGCCTTGCTTTGGTGGGAACGCTCTTGCCCACTGCCCATGGGGTCAGGGGCGGTGAAGTCTGCGCGCGCTCAGGCGGGAAATGGAGCTCAGGGCAAGGAATGAGGCACCAGGGCAGAAATCCCCTGGCGTGGATCGAGGCTCACGCCTCCGTGATGGGGACGCGGCGATGCCATGGGCACGGTGCCCCAAGGCTTCCACTTCCCCATTGGGCAGGGTGGGTTCTGCTGCCCGTGCTTGGTGCAAGTGATGCTGCGCCCTCCGAGGGTGATGGAGGTGGTTGTGGCTGCAGGGAGGGATTGCTGGACCATAGCAGTTGCATTAGGATGCTTATTCCCTTGTGGTGGTCAGGAGCGGATGGGCTTCTCTGGAAGCATTGAAACCCACCTGGATGTGTTCCTGTGTGACCTGTCTTGGGTGGCTCTGCTTTGGCACAGGGGTGGGACTGGGTGATCTCCAGAGATCCCTTCCGGCACTGATGGTTCCATTTGGTACCATTGAGCCTCTCTGGTGTTGTGAGTGATGGGGAGCAGGAGACGAGGCCACCTCCATGGGACCAGGCACCCAAACTCTCATGAGCCCATGGGCTGGCTGCAGACTGGGGTTGGAATGGGACAGAGCAGAGCGTGTTCAGCTTCCCAAACCCTAGCCTGCATTCCCAGCACCGTCCCCTCCTGCTGATAGCTCGGGCTGGTGCCTTCCCCTGGCTGGGAACCTGTGTGCTCCCAGCCCCATGGAGTTAATGAACTGTGCCCGACAGCGATGGGAAAAGGCCGGTCCCAGCGAGGCTCTGACACTGCTGTGAGGAGCTGGGTGTGGAGGAAGGGGGAAGAGCAATGGGGTGAGGGAGATGGACCAGAAAACGATACCCACTTCATTAGCCAGGTGGCTCTGAATGTGTGGAAATAGGGCAAGGTCCGGTCACCCACCGTGACAGAACATCATTACCATGCAATGCCATGAAGCCTGTGCAAAGACCAAGTCAAAGCTCACCAGACCACTTGAAAGGGAGATGGGACCTTCCCGGAGCAAGAGCCAGGCTGTTCCCAGGCTGGAGACAGGGTGGGGGGTACCCGAGGGCAGGCACAGACCGTGATGGGGGGGTCTGGGCACTCAGCACCATGGATGGGGCAGTGGTGGGGGGCACAGAGGGTGCAAACCTCAAGTTCTGATGGCAGTGGGTTGGTGCTCAGGGGCAGTGGTGGCTCTGTATGGCCCCCGTCCCCGAGGGCAGTGTTTTGGGGTCTCTTTGGGGTGATCAGAGACCCATTGTGGTGTGAAGGAGGAGAGCACCTCCGTGGTAACGGAGCCCAGGGCATGTGGGAGCAGAGCTGGGAACGATGCTCATTCAGGCTGGGGTCCAGCAGGTTTTGGGGGGGTTTTGGTCCTCTCTTCTGTAGGTTGTGCTCAGCCTGTGTGTGCCCACCAAACCCTGCACAGCCATCGCGTGCTCATCCAAAAACCCACTCCCTTTGGGATGCCCTTGACCCGCAGCCCTCCCATCGGCTGTGGCTCTGTCTCCCAAAGGGAAGGGGACTTTGACAGCGCTCCCATTCCTGCCCTGGGCTGCTCCTGCGCTGCTTCATGGAGCAGGGATGGTTTCATCCCACTGCAGTGTGTGTTCAGCCGTAGGTCCCCTGTGAAAGTCTGAATCCAGGTTGGAAGTGCTGGATTTAAAGAGATTGGGCAGGTACCAGCCAAAAGCAGCAGGGAACTGGGCTACAAACCGAAAGTGCTTTGGGAGGCTGGAGGGGTCATGACCAGAGGTTTCGGGCACCGGCCCTGCCTTCCCCTGCAGGTCCCTCTGTCTGTGCTCTGTTTGTGGTGGTGGCTCCTGCGTCCATCCCTGCTTTGATGGAAGTGAATGTGTTGATCCTTGGGACTCGGTGCAGTCACAGTTGTTTTGTTCAGATCCCAGGGCCTGGCTTGGATCAGTTCTGCCCACCTCCAGACCTGCTGGTTGCTCCCGCCCCTGACGGATGCCAGGGTTCAACCGGGACTCTGTGTCCCCCTGAGCACCCCTGTCCCTGGCTTGCTGAGGGTCACTCTGTGCTACGCACATCCAGCTCCTGGTGAACCTGTGCTGAGTCTGGCCCTGCAGTGGGGGCCAAGACCCCCATTGGGGGCTCTCGTGGGGCCTGTACCCGCTCTGTGCCAGGGCTTGGGTAGCAGAGCCCTGCTTGGAGGGGGTGCCGGGATTGGAAACCCCCTTCAAGCCCGGGTCGGGATTTCTCAGCTCGGTCCCTTTTCGGTGCAGGGCACGGCCCCGAGGGCACAGCTCAGCGGCCCCGGGTTGAGGGCAGGAGCGGTGCAGGACGGGGTTTGCCCATCCCCATCCCCGAGCTGCGGTCCCGCAGCCGCTCGCCGAGGGCCCCCGACGGCAGCCGGGGCCGCAGCGCTGGGGTCCCCGGTCCCGTCCCGTTGCGCCCCCGCCGCTCCTCCGGGGCCTCCCGTCGGCCGCGGGCAAAGTCCGCCCCAACGCGGGCGATAAGGGCCGGGCCGGGGCGGGGGCGCGGGGCCCGGGCGGCGAACGGAGGAGAGGCCTCCCGGCGCTGATTTGCATAAGGTATATTGCCTAATGGTGGCCGTCATGGCTTGGTAGAGGGCGGCCCGCGCCCCGCAGCAGCCCGGCCGGCCGGGGCGGAGCGGCAGCGGCCGAGGGAGGCGGGAGGCGAGCGGCGGGGCGCGCCGCGGGCGCCCGGGAGGATGGTGTCCCAGCTGAGCGCCCTGCAACGGGAGCTGCTGGGAGCCCTGCTCAGCTCCGGAGCCACCAAGGAGGGGTTGATCCGCGCCCTGGAGGACATGGTGCCCGCCGCCGGCTTCGGCGTCAAGCTGGAGAGCCTGCCGCTGTCCCCCGGCGGGCCGCCCGACGGCAAGGCCGCCTTCGCGTCGCTGGCCAACGGGCACGGCAAGGGCAAACTCTCCGGCGATGAGGGCTCGGAGGACGGCGACGACTTCGACACGCCGCAAATCCTGCGGGAGCTGCAGGCGCTCAACACGGAGGAGGCCGTGGAGCAGCGGGCAGAGGTGGACAGGATGATCAGGTACCGGCGGGGACCGGACCCGGGAGGGGACGGGGCGCACTCAAGCTCCGTTTGCAGCCGCTCGGTCTCACAGCCCCACAGGTTCCAGGCACCCCGTTCGGGGGTCGCGCTCTGTGCACCTCGCCCGCTGCGCCCTACCCGGGGACGGGTGCCCGTGCTCCCCGCCCTCCCCGCGGGCGCTCCCGGTGCCGCGTCCTGGTGCGTTGTGGCCCGGAGGGGAGCGGGCAGGGAGAGGGGCCGGGACTGGCCGGCTGCATCCTCCCGCCCCGTCGGGGGCTGCCAGCACGGGCGCAGCAGCCGTGGAGGGTTGGAGCTGCCGCCGGCTCCGTTTGTCCGCGCCGGGAGCTGAAAACATAAACTGCAACACGTGGAGCGCGGTGCTATTAATTTATTTCTATAAATCATCAACAGAAGATACACAAAGGGCCGCGATGAGGGCGAGAGCAGCCGCGGGTTATTCATTGCCGAGGTTGTAAAGCGGCCCGAGAGGGCGGAAGGAGGAAACCCCCGTGGGCTGCGCTCCTGCCCGTCCCGGCGATGCTGCTCCGCTCCGGTCCCGGCCGTGCCGCGCCGCCGGGAGCGGGGCCGCCGTCGGAGCGCGGCGGAGCGGCCCCGGGGTCTGCGGGCAGCGTCTGCCCCGGGCCCGTCGAGGCGCGGACGGCGTCGGCTCGGTCCCGAAGCGCAGCCGGGGCCGGTGTAGGCGGGAGGGAGCCCCGCGGGAAGCCCCTGAGTGCTCCGGCGGCACCTTTGGGTCCCCCCCTCCTTGCTGTGAGGTTTTATACCTGTATCGGGGCACCGATCCCGCGGCAGGGCTGAGCCCCCGCTGCCTCCTGCACCCGCTCCCAGCCCACGTTGCCTGGGACAGCCCCGGCTCTTGCTCCTCAACGGCCCCGGTGCCTCGGCACTGATGGGGACACCGCCGTGGTCGTGCCCCAGGCCTGCCGGGTTTGGCAGCGGCGCCCGTTCCAGCCAAAGGGCTCTGCTGGGACACGGCTCCGTGCGAGGGAGAAATCACTGCGGGCCGTTTCCACTGGGATCCCACCCCTCCTGCACAGCACCGTGCCCTGCACCTCTGGGTGCTGCTGCCTGGCCCCAGTACCCACTTGTTGCTGGTGGCATCCATCGCGGGGTGTTTGTAGGGTGCAGAGCGGGCTCAGCCCCGGGGTCCCTGTGCTCCCACAGGTGTTCTGTGCAAAGTTTGCCTTTGGTGCAAACAAGAGCAGGCACATGTCCCTGAGGAGCCTTCGCAAAGAGCTCGTGTTTGCTCTAAGAGAGGCCTTTGTGCTTGGAGAAGGAGCTGGATAGGGGAGTCGGGATCCATTTATTGCAGCTATGCATGGGGAATAAATCCCCTCTGCTCCCGCTCCCCGGGGCTGGCTCCGTCTTGGGCTATTCCCACATCCCTGGGGTGCTCAACCCGCAGCTCCTTTGGGAATGTGGTGCAGGCTTCATTGCCCGCCATGGCATGGGCTGGAGTTGCCCATCCCAGTGCAGTGGTCCCAAGTGGTTCACCCCAGCCACAGCCCCTCAGCAAGCAGCACATTCCCTTGGACCCCTTCGTGGCTTCAAGGGATGCTTCTGTGTTACCAGCTGGGCTTAAACCACATCAGGGAGGCAGAGGGCAAGTGGAGGGCGAGTGCCACACACGGGAGGGCTGGTCCCACACTGGCACTGTGCTTCCTTATGGAGCTTGGCCATGGGGGTACCGGTGGCACGGAGATCCCAGCACTGGGGCGAGATGCCCCACTGCTCCATGTCCCTGCCCAATCCCACCTTCTGGAGCTCACAGATCCCAGCAGATCCCATGGGCTTGGGGTCCGTGGCAAAGCCACACACCCTTGGGGACCAGGCTGGAGATGCCCCAAAGCCACCCCAATATGCACAGGAAGCGGTGGGCACAGCACATGTCCCCGCGCTGGTTCCCCACACGCAGGGGAGACGAGATTTGGGAGGTAATTTCTGAGGGTTTATAATCCATCTGTGTAAATTCTTGGCATATTTCTCCCAAGGATACAGAGTGTATTTACCTGTTTGCAAGGCTGACAAAGGGGGTGAGCGGGTCTGGGAATCCCTGGGGATAGGGACAAGAGGCTTCATATGGAGCTGGGATGGGAAATGCCCTTTTCTTCATCAGTGTTGGCGACCGGGCTTCGTTGAGGTTAATTTTGTGCACGAAAACCCCCTTTTCCTTGGTTTTGCTGGTGAAGAACCTTGCGGTGAGGGCCATGAACTGGTTTTCCAGTGTTACAAAGCACTCCTGGCTTGGGTGGGTTATTTTGCACGTAAAGAAGCTCGGGCAATTAATGTGGTTTTGTTTCATTTTGGTGACAGAACAAAAAGGAAAAGGGCTTGCTTTGAAGAGAAAGCTTTTTCCTCTCTTGCTTTTTAGGTTAAGCAAAAAAGAAAGGGGGGGGGGGGGGGAGAGAAGGTGAAACAAACACTGAAACGTTTCATTTTGGGTCAAGTCCAAACATTTTGTTTAACATGAAACAAAATGTTTGGGTTTGGTTTCAGGTTGTTTAACCCTTTTGAATGCGGTCAAGTTGTTTTGTAAAGAGAAATCCCTGCTCAGAAAGGAAGGGCCGAGGAAATGTTTTGAAAGTGGAAGTGTGAAACAGGCTGAAACCTTCCTGAAAATAATAAAATGGAGGGAAATGTGGGGATTTTTTTCCCTAATTCTCACCTATTTTTTTCCAGCCAAAATGTTGCCAAATTCCATGGAAATTCAGAAATCATGTTGTTCTGAAAGCAGCCTGAATTGTGAACTCTGGTGCTGGCTCACCCTTAACTCTAGGCAAGCGGTGCCCTTGGTTTATTTGTGAACCAAACAGCTATTAGAAATGATAATGAGCTCTGTTCCATTAGCTTATTATTAATCAGTAATTAGGAGGATCCCTTGGGTGACATGCAAAAGTCTCTGTGAGCCCCTTGGCTTGGGCAGGGCAGCCGCGGGCTCTGCCTGGCTCCATTGGGAAGGAGCTCTGCGGTACAAGGACGTGTTCTTTGCTCCCTTCTTGTTGGCTCCCACCTTCTCCCGAGGCAGCACAAGGATCTGAGAGCCCCAAAACCTCGGTGGGTTCGGGACAGGAACAGGCTTTGCTGTTTGCACCGTGCTCATCCCAGCACAGGCTCCCGGCTATTGGGAGAGCTGGAGTCAGAGTGTGCCCGTGTCCGCATCCAGCTCCGTGTGACCATCACCGTGTACACGGTGGGGTTCTCCTGCCCGGAGGATGCAGGATTGGGCACAGGGATGATGTCCCTAGGAAGGCTTCGTGTTGTCCTTCCCGAGTGGGACAAAGCCGCTGCCACCATCAGCGCTTTGGCCGCGGCCGGGTGCTTTTGCTTTGGATCCAACCAGCTTTGTTTTCGCGCCGCATTCAGGACAAACAGTAAGGAATCCATTTCTTGGGTTGTTTTTCTCCTCCTTGACAAGTTGAAGGATCCAAAACAAGGAATGAGCTGGGAAAGCAGCCGGGCGGTTGCTCCAGGCGCAGCATTATTTGAGTGCAGGACTGTGACCAGGCTCAGGCTCCGCACTGGGTTTGTCGGTGTTAAAGCACTTCCTTCTAGTGCAGAGTAAACCCGGGGCTCTGGGCTGCAGAGGAGGTGCTGGTCTGTTCCTCTGCCATCACGTTGTGATTCCTTAGGGCTAAGGATTTGATTTGTGGCTGTAGTTGTGTTTGTTGCTTAATTCCCAGTTAGTGGCAGCTCCTCCAAGGACACCAAAGTAACGTGGGTTTAGGAAAGAGCCATTTTCCACCTGAATCCTGCAGGAACGGAATTCAAGTGTTTAAAAATAGTCAAGAACAACTTAACATTATTGAGGGGTTTGGGTTTGGTTTTCCATTCCATGGCTTGCTTGGGTTTTTGTACCTGTTTTGACCTTCAATTCTCTGCCTCTTGCTTATGGCCCCTGTGTGCTGTTGTGGGAACATGGAATTAGGGTCCTTTTTAAATGACTGTTGAGTTTAAGGTATTTATCCCTGTGGGAATGGAGGGGGGGATGAAGCAGCAAGGACAGTGAGGTTTGTTTGGTGGCCATGTGGGGTCCTCGGTAGCTGGCAGCAAGCCCAAGGGCATGAGGCAGAGTGCAGGTACCGTACCCGGGGCAGGAAAACCATCCCGGCATCTCCACATGGGAGGTTTCTCTTTCTTCAGAGAGATTCCCAGTACGGGTGTCCCAAATCCATACACGTATTTGTGTGTTCCCCTGTGTGTGCGTATCTTCAAAGGGAGGACTTGTAGTGAATACAGTAATGGCGGGGATTACTGGATAGGCTGTGTTTTCCCGTGAAGGATCTGGGTGTTAATGTGACCTTGACGATCCACAGGGATCCTCTTTATTCTCCCTCCTTGGGTGAACACCTTGGTGGGCATCCCCGGAATGGCCTTGGCACCCAATGATCCCCTATCCCACCAATTCCTGCCTTCATGGAGCAGGATGGGTCTGTTTCTGGGGCTCTGGAATGGCTGTCGGGGAAGGGCAAATGCCCCAGGGGTCTTGTGCCCTTTTGAAACAGGTTTAGGAATAATAATAATATTAATAATAATAGTAATGATAACAATAACATTATTATTGTTATTATTATTATTATTATTAATAATAATAATAATTATTATAATAATAATAATATCATCATCATCATCATCATCATAATGGGTTTCCATCATGGGAAGAAGTGAACACCAGGAGGTTTTCCCCATCAGGATTGGTTACCCCTTGCTTTCCCTCCCCGCAGCGAGGACCCGTGGCGGGCGGCGAAGATGATCAAGGGGTACATGCAGCAGCACAACATCCCGCAGCGGGAGGTGGTGGACGTCACCGGCCTCAACCAGTCCCACCTCTCCCAGCACCTCAACAAGGGCACCCCCATGAAGACGCAGAAGAGAGCCGCTCTCTACACGTGGTACGTCCGCAAGCAGCGGGAGATCCTCCGGCGTAAGTACCCGTGCCAGCGCTCGCCATCCGGGGATAACGGGGATAACGGGGTCCCGCATCCCAGTCCTGCCTATGGGTGCATCCGTGGGCGAGGAGCGGCTCCTTGCCTGCTTCCGTGCCTGACCCAAGCTGCACAGCATCCTTCCCAATAGAGTTTTACAAGTAAAATGAATTTAAGGCGTAGGAAAACTGCTCAAAAGCCCCTCCTGATCACAGTAACACAGCTGAGTTTCTGTGTATTTGTTAGAGCCGGGAAAGCAGTGAATGATTACACACAATTTAATGCCTTTCCCGCCTCTGAACCCTTTTCCCTTCCATTCGCTGAGACTCCTCATTTTCTGCAGCTACTTACAAAATAAGTAAAGAGATAGAAAAGAGCAAAAGCCTGTGAATGGCTCCTATTTGTAGCACAGTCCTGGGGCTCTCTGTGCTATCTAAACTAAGACCAAGTGCACAGGCTATTGTGCACCTCTCTTGTATGGGTCAAAGCAGCCCTGGTTTGGACTGAGCTGCAGTTCAGGGCACTGACACTGCCTCCCTCCATCTGAAAGGATGCAATCTCCATCGGATGGGAAGTCCAGAGAAGGGTTTAGCACCATTGCTTTAAAAGCACACCTTGAAGCGTTAGAGCAAACAGAGCCTGCTCTAGCCTTGCCCTGCGCTTCCCCCCTTGTCACGGGGGGAAAAGCCATTAAAAAAGAGGGAGAATTCCCCTGCAAAACTGGGAATAATAAAACTCTCCCATTAATCTCCCTTTACTGCCACGGTGACAAACGCCGGGTCCAGGGCAGGCGGCTGGGGAAGGTCACCTCTAACGCTGCTGCCCCGGGCATGGGGCTGGTGTCCCACTGCATTGGAATGGGAGCTGGAGCTGGATGGGGGGGCTCTGGGCAAGCAGAGCAAGGCACCATCCCGGGGGGGTGGTGCTTTGCAGCCACCCTGCCTGGCTCCTTGCTCACACAAATCCCCTCCAAAACACATTCACCAGCGGTGGGGACCCTGCCCATGAATATGCATGTGCTGCACGTGCCTCCCCATGGAACAACATCCCGCAGGGGTGGCAATAACCGCCCTGGCAGTGCACAAAGCAAGTCTTTTCCTTGGGTCGGGTGTTGGGAGCACCAAGACGTTCTGGGACCATGGGTTTGGGGTGCTGCAGGTGGGGACACGGGGGACACACGCACCACTGCGGCGGCTACAGGCCAGCTCACGTCTGCTCCTTTCTCTTTCAGAGTTCAACCAGGCAGTCCAGGGGTGTGGAAATAGGACAGACAAAAGCAGTCAGGATCAGCTGCTGTTTCTCTTTCCAGAGTTCAATCAGCAGAACCAGGGGGCTGCCCAGCTCGATGATGCCTGCTCCGAAACCCCCAGCAAGAAGATGCGCCGCAACCGGTTCAAGTGGGGGCCGGCCTCCCAGCAAATCTTGTACCAAGCCTACGACCGGCAAAAGAACCCCAGTAAGGAGGAGCGTGAAGCGCTGGTGGAGGAGTGCAACAGGTAAAGGCTGCCCCACGCTGCCCATCCCGCAGCCTGTCTCCCAAAACCTCCATGCTTCCGGCCGCTGGCTCATGGCATGGCTTTGCTGAGCTTCCTGGCTTCTTTCTGCCTTGTTTTCCCCATATGGGTGATGTTCGGGGCTTGGTGAGCTCCATATTGGCGTAGGGATGCTGCAGGGATACTGAAGAGATGCCCTAGAGATGCTGGCTGATGCCCTGGGCATGCTGCAGTGATGCCAGGACGATGCTGCAGGGATGCCTGAGGGATGCTGGAACATCCCAGCAATATCATAAGGAGGGGGGATGGCTTTTACAGCATGGATATAGCTGGAAAGAGCAGATAGGCTCATAGGAAGGTCTTAACCCCCCCCCCCCCAGTCTGCCTGGCAGTGCTGTGGGATCCCCCCTCCAGCAGCACCCTTGTTCCAACGTGTCCCCTTGCGTGTACAGGGCCGAGTGTCTGCAGCGGGGGGTGTCCCCCTCCAAGGCGCACGGGCTCGGCTCCAACCTGGTGACAGAAGTGCGGGTCTACAACTGGTTCGCCAACCGGCGGAAGGAGGAAGCTTTCCGACAGAAGCTGGCCATGGATGCCTACAGCTCGGGCCAGCCCCCCCCGCACAGCATGAACCTGCTGCTGTCCCACGGCTCCCCGCACCACAACCAGCCCAGCGCCTCGCCACCCAGCAAAATGACAGGTAAGCCGTCAGCAAGGATGCTCGGGTGGTGGTGGTGGAGTAAGTGCAGTGCTGGGTCCTGTTTCTGCTGGGGTTAGGGGTGCTGGGTCCTGTTTCTGCTGAGGATAGGGGTGCTGAGCCCTTAGGACGTGCATGGGTAGTCTTGAAGATGGGTACCCTGGTCCCTGGTGCAGCCTCAAGTGATGGTGGTGTGGAGAGGAGCAAGTGGTGTCACTGCAGTGTTGTGGCCCCATGTTATGGGGCTGGATTTCCATCCTGTCTAGGTTTAATTGGCATTTGCTTGGTTGGTTTAATTCGCTGGAGTCCCTGTGTGGGCTCACTGAGGCAGGGAGATGGGCTGCTCTGTGCCTGATGCATCGCTGCTGGGGACTTGGGATGCAGCCCACTGGTGAGCACTGATTCTGAGGGTAGGGGTGCACAGACAATGCCACAAAGCCCATAAGGCGAAGTAGTGTGCCCTGGGCTGGAGTTAGCCCAGCTGGGTGCATGGTGCTGCACCATCCCCATGCCAGAGCAGACAGAGGTGGATGAAGGAAGCTGCTCAGGGGTGCAGGGCTCAACCTCCACCTCTCCCCATCATAATCCAATGCAATGAGGAGCTGGCTGGGAGAGCAGCCCTACCAAAAGCTCTGGGGGATTTAAGCAGGAGATAACACCACTGGGGAGGAGAGAGGCATTGTTGGGAGAACAATCCCCATTGTCCCCCTCCTGCCCTCCGCAGCCGATGCACCTGGTGTGCAGGAACAGGCACTCGGTGATGGGGGATCAGCAGAGGAGCCTCATCCCAATCCCCCCTTGGCATGGCATGTCCAGGGAGGTTAAACCGTTTGGAAATGACCCTGCCTGGCTCATTAGGCACCCCCAGCTCGTTACAAAGGCAAATGAAATGAAACCCATGTGTGGAGTCCCTGTGGGAAGGGCAAGGTGCTCATGGAGAAGAGGCTGAGCTGGGGACGGTGCCAGGCCATGGGCACCAGCCCCTGGGTGTTAGCAAGTGAGGACAATCCAAAAGTGGTACCCGGGGCAGGGGGGATGCAGCAGCATCCAACTGATGTCCCACAGAGGCAGCATCCATCCCACTCCTGGGTACCACTCTCCCTTAGGGCCGGCCCGCGGTGACCACGATGTGACCCTGCCCCAGGAATGCCCTGCACAATGGTGGGGACAGGGAGGACGTTTGCCCTCCTGTCAGCGGCTGATTGCTTACAAGGTGCCCTACAAGCACATTGTCAGCAGAATCAGCTGTTTTCAGTGTCAGTCGGCGGGACTCCACAATGCCCCACCAGCAGGCAGCCCCGCATTGTCATGGCTCGTCCCTGTGCATGCTTAATTGACAATTAAACCGGGCTTTGAACGAACCCCAGTGCCTTTGATGTGCCCCCAGCCTGCCAGCGCGCATGCAGCACCCCCGAGAGCCTTTGTTTGCTTCTATTAGGGGATGGCAATTACTGTAACCACGGGCATTTATCTTGGGGATGGAGGGCCCTTAAGCCCCGACCTTTATTTTCCCGTCGGAGGAGTGCCAGCAGGAGCCGGTCCCGGCTATAGGGCCGATGACAGCCCATTCGGAGGGGCTTTTGAGCAGGGCAGGAGTGATGGTTGCAGCGCTGGTTCATGAAGGGCCCCTCTGGAGGGGTCAGGAGGGCTTGGCTGGAGGAATTTCTTAGTGAATGGTGTTTGTATCCATCAGCCTTGCCGAGGAGGAGGAGATGGGCACGGTGAGGTGGGGTTTTAGGACTGGTTGGGGATGGAGCTCAGCCGTGATTGATTCAGGCTCACCTGGACCAAGCTGGGTCCGGCCAGCTTGCAGCTCCCCAAACCAGCTCCAAAACCGTGTTTAAGATGAGATGCCTCGATGGGATGTGGGGCAGTCCTGCCTGGCTGACCCCATCCCGGGCTGGCCATGCTGGGATTTGAACTGCCCTTGCACCGCTGTGGCGGCGTCTGAGGCTCTCAATGCCTTAACAGCTTAATGATGGTGCAGGGATGCTGCCCGAGTCCTGCCCTGCACAGCCCTGTCCCCCCCAGGACATCCCCCAGCAGGAAACGATGGGGCTGGTGGCATGGGGCAGCTGCACAATCGCTCCCGTGCCCGCAAACAAAGGGGGCTCGGCTGCTCCTCAGGACATCAATGAAAAGGGTGTAATGACAGCCGGGCAGGGATAAGGGCTGTAAAAGTCAAACATCCTCCCGGCCTCTTCTTGAGGACCCATCTGTCAAGCCTCAAGCTGTAGTTTTTAACTGTTTGGAGGTAAATACTTAAAGCCGATCTATCTTGGAGGCTTCTCGCAGACTCTGGACTTTTCCCTTACTGTGGGCTATTATCGAGTGATCTTGGTTCCCTGTTTGATTTGAAGGGCTTTATCTTGGTGCCATGCCGTAGACTCTGGCTTATGCCATCTTTATCTTCAAGAGCCCTGAGGACAATCAGTGCATTGATGAGATTAGGGGAGGCACCGCCTGCCCGCAGCCCCCCGCCTCCCCCTGCATACAAAGGGACGGCGGCGCCCGGCGGACCCCACAGAGCCCTGTCCCTATGGCCGGGGGTCACAGCATCGCCTCCAGCCCATCCCAGTGGTTAGGGTGTCCATGCATCCATCTATCCATGCGTCCATCCATGCATCCATCCATCCATCCCTGCTCTGCAAATATCAGAGTAGTAGAGCAGTATCAGAGTATGCACTTATATATGTATTTATATATATGAATGTACAGTACTTCTATATTTTTAGCTATCCCTATAGATGGAGAGCAAACATATATATGAATGTACCTTGCTTACATATTTTTAGATATCTCTGTAGATGGAGATAAAACCCACATATATAAATGTACATTACTTATATTTTTTTAGATACTTATGGAGGGAGATAAGAAAACATTTCTATATATGAATGTACATTACTTATGTATTTTTAGATATCCCTATAGATGGAGATAAAAACCATATATATATAAATGTACATTGCTTATATATTTTTAGATCTCTCTGTAGATGGAGATAAAAAGCATATACATATTACTTATATATTTCTGTTACTTCTATACCTGTATAGTCACATTACTTATATATTTTTAGATATCTCTGTAGATGGAGATAAAATGCATATATATGTATATTACTTATATACTTCTATTACTTATACACCTATATACTCACATTACTTGTATATTTTTAGCTATCTCTATACACGGAGATAACAAACGTAAAGATAACTCAGCACCACCCCTGAGATCCTTCCTAAACCCACTTTAAGGGTTTTAACCTTTCCTTAAAGAAGAGCCCATCAATAAACCCTCGTTCCAAAGGTGCTTTGGTTTCTACCTGGATCCTACATGTTGTTGCCCGGGGTAGGTGCTGGTTCTGATTGCGGACCCGGTGCCAGCGGTTGTAATGTTTTACTGTTGGGTGCACTGTGGGGCTCAGTGGGTACAGGGTGCTGTTAGGAGCTTTTCCCTGTTTTATGGGGGGTAATTAGGACTTTATGACAGCAGCGCGATGGGAGGGTCCAGTCCCCATAAACAGGTTTATAATGGATATAAACTGTGCACCTCTGTAACGCAGCAAGATTAACACTTTAGGGACAATTTGAGTGGCAGCCCAAAAAATCAGAGCTGGCTTTGGGAGGGTGAAAAGGTCCCATCACCAGCCCAGCTGCTTCCATGGTGTCAATAGGTGCAGCATTGCTGAGTCCTGCTTCACCCCAGAAGTCACACTTTGCCTTTCCATCCCACTGCCGGGCTCCTGATCATGCCGGCTGCATCCCTGTGGATCATGCTGAATCCCTGCCCCTGAGTTATCCATGTCTGGGTGTGCAGCGTGGCGGGGTGTTTTGGGGTTGGGCATCACTGGTGATTTACAGGATGTTTGCAAAGCTCCAGGGCAAAAGTGCAGCAGGAGCTGCAGGAGGAGGTTGGGATGTGCTGTGTAATGGCGGTGGCATGGAAATAGTTTAGAAGTGCAGTGATTTTTCTTCTTTAAAGTGCAATTTAATGATGTCAATGGGATGTAAAGCAGAGGAGAACCAAGAGGCTTCATTGCTTCTGCTTCCCAAAGACACAAGATTGGGGTGTACCTAGAAAATGGCACAAGTTGAGATGAAAATAGCAAAGATACCAAAATGCCAGGTTGAGGTTTCCATGTTACTTTTACAACCCTCCTGTTGCTCTTCCCATCCCAAAAGCTGCATCATGGGAATGGTTTTGGCATCCCTGGAAGCCGGGGGGGGGGGGGGGGGGGGGTGGGTGTAGAAAACCAGGGGGGCAGGACCCCCTGCTTCTTGCTTGGCGGGA
>JBCJKH010050653.1:31186-44337 GCA_039877255.1 Loriculus beryllinus | reverse complement strand
GACGAAGCCTTGGGTGGCATGGTGTAGTGTGGGGTGTCCTTGCCCATGGCAGGGGGGTTGGAATGGGATGATCTTAAGGTCCTTTCCAACCCTAACGATTCTATGATTCTATAATTCTATGGAATGGTTTTAGGGTTAGAAAGGACTCTAAGATCAGCTAGCTGAAGAGGGTCAATGTGGCATTGAGCCCTAAGCGGGTTTTAACACCATAGAATCATAGTTTTAGGGTTGGAAAGGACCTTGAGATCATCAAGTTCAAGAGATCATCTGAATTAGGAGGGTCCTGTAGGACTGAGCCCTAAATACTTTTTAATACCATCGAATCATGGAATGGTTTGGGTGGGAATGGTTTAAATGGAAGCAAGAGAAAACATTCCTCTCTGTTCACTTGTTGCAGCTCACAAAGGCACTTCCCCATCAATCCATGGAGAGAATATGACACAAGGGATGAGCCAGGCAATGGGAAGTGCTACTAAGGCGCTGTTTTGCCTCCTCTGAAACACCCAGGACCCAAGTTTACATCTCTAAGGAGCAGAGTGGCTTTGCCCAGCAGAGTTGATCACCCCTGCTTGTGGTGCTGTGATGGACAGAGCTCAGTGCTTTAAGAGCAGATAATGCTGGTGTAAATCACCAGCGCCCAGCCACAGCCCGACAAAAACTGCCCTCAAAGGCTTTTGTCCTTTCATTCAGCTGAGACCTTCCTTAAAAAGCAGTGCAATTAACTCGCCACCAGGAATACACAAAAGGACTAAACGCTTATAAAGGTGTCGAACAGTTTTATGGCTCATACTGGGTTTGGGGTTTCTGATTTGTTTAGACCTCACATAAATGATAAAACAGAAAGGAAACCAGGGATCAATAAACATCACCTTCCAGATCCCTTTGTACAGTTGCAGTGATGGGCCTGGAAGGGGCAGGAGGGGAGGGACCCACGTCCTTTCCATCCTCCCTTCCTCTCCCGGAGCCCCGGGCCTGCTGCGGCCTACAGCTGAGCTCGGCCCGGTGAAGCCTGACAGCGCGGTTGCCATAGCAACGCGGCGCCACGCCGCTCCCGCCGTGGCGCCGTTGCTAGGATACGCAGCCACGGCAGCCCGCCTCCGCGCTTCCGGAAGCGCTCGGTACTTCCGGTGTCGCTGCGCCGGGGCAGCATGGAGGCGTGGGACCTGTTCCGGAGGTTGGGCGCCGGTGCCCGCTTTGACGTGCGGCGTTTCGGGGTGGATGCGAGGCGTTTCGGGGTGCGGTGGCACCGGGGAGAAGGAGGGGAAGGGTTTGGGTTGTGTTCCGTGCGGGACGCCGGCTCCAGGACCCTGTCCTTTCCGTGCGGACGACCCTCGGGCCTACCCGCGGCCCTGTGGTAACGGTCCGGTGTCTCATCATCATTGTCTCCGCTCTCTGCCCGCAGGTGATAAGGGCAAACAGCGGCAGCGCGTCCCTGGAGAGCCTCGACTTCTTCGGGCATAAGGAGGGAGGCCCTGAGGGGTCTGCTGAGGAGGGCTGCGGGCTCGCAGGGGCTGGAGAGGAGGATGGAGCCGGAGAAAGCGGTGGAGAGACGGTGGGAAAGAGGAAGAGAGCTGCAGAAAGCGGTGAAGGGAAGAAAAAAAAGAAAAAGGCACGAGGTATTCATATATAGATATATATGTGTGTGTGTGTGTGTGTGTGTCCCTGGTGGGAGGCCCTGATGGAGTTCATGTTAATTACTTGTCTCAGTTTAAATCTGAAGGTATGTCATTCTACCCAAAAACAAGAGGGTGCTGGGTTCATTGCCTGTGCCAGAGCTGATAAATTGTTGGCCAGATTAAAGGCTCGAGGCCAGGTTGGACAGGGATTGGAGCAACCTGCTCTAGGGGAAGGTGTCCCTGCCCTTGACAGGGGGTTGGGACTGGATAAGCTTTAGGGTTGCTTCCAACCCAAACCATTCCATGATTGGGTGTTAAGATACGGGGAATGTGGCTGCTGTCCTTCTGCAGTCTTCATTAGCTTTAGTGGGAATGAGAGAAAAAAAGGTTTTGCAATGTTCTTTTGTACTAAATAATGTTTGTCTGGCTTTTAGTAATGGAAAGATCTATTTTTTTGGAACCTTCAGGAGCTGGAGCAATACCAGAATTGTCAGAAAGTAACGGGATAAAGTGGATGTCCTCTCTGGAAGCAAAATACGAAGATGCAAAAGACAAAAAACCTACTGCAGAAAAACTTGAACGCTTGAGAAGACAAAAGGTAGAAGCACAGGGTTCTAATGTAGCAAGAGATTCCTTGGATTCTGTGGGTTTTTTAACTGATAATTGAGGTTCATTTTTGGGAATTTCTCTTGGGAAGAGAGTGACTGAATATGGGGGAAAATAACCAGAAGGTGAATCTGTATTTCTTTTGCTTTATACTGTCACAGAAAGAAAGAGTTTGTCTTTTGCCTTTTAGATAAACCATTTCAGAAATCAACACAAAATCAGTGTCCAAGGAACAGATCTTCCTGACCCGATTGCCACGTTTGATCAGCTTCAGAAGGAATACAAAATCCACCCCAAAATCATGGAGAATATTCAGGCTGCAGGTTTCCGGGTCCCAACACCCATCCAGATGCAGGCAATCCCTGTCATGCTTCACGTAAGCTTTTTTGGTGCTGCAGTTGATTAGAGATAGTATGGGCAGGTTTGGAGAGCAATGTTCTTGAGCTGTGCTTTTAATGATGTATTTTGGGTTACTTTGTGGCATTCATATTTATGTGAATGTGATTTTTTTGGGGGTGTGTTTTGCTTTGGGGTGGTTTTCTTTTTGTTTCCATAGTAAAATGTAAGACCCTTGTTTTCCTTATAGGGCCGGGAACTTCTGGCTTCAGCTCCTACTGGGTCTGGAAAAACACTGGCATTCTGTATTCCTCTCCTAACACACCTGAAACAACCTAGGAACAAAGGATTCAGAGCTCTCATCATATCACCTACCCGAGAACTTGCTAACCAGGTGGGTGTTGAGGGGAAAGTGGCATCATATTGAGGTACTTCTAAGTTGTCACTCTGAATCAGTGAAATAGCAACTTAACAAATAGGTCTTTTTCCTTTATTACCCTCAGATACCAGAAAAAAAGCTGTTTTAAACATTTGTTTTAAGCCTTTATTCTTCTGTGAAATAGCTATATATCTAGTGCCTTGGTCTAACCTGAATGATTACTTTAGAGGCTGAAGATTCTTCGATCACATTTAAAACTGCCCAGTGCTGAGATGCTCTTAATCCCTGCTTTCATATCTGCTACAAGAGATTTATGTGTTTGTCCCAAACACAGAGTTTCAACAAATAACTTCAATGTTAAAGCTCTGTTAGCAAACTGACATCAAAATGGCAATTTGGGCAGAGTTCCATTTATATTCAGATGAGCTAGAAAGTTTTATTATGCTAAGGAAACTAGACAGCTTTTAACACTGGAATTGGGGTGATGTGTGAAGATGAATCTTCAGCATTGTCTGCAGGTTTTCTGGTTAGAAAAGCTCATCAGCTCAGTTTGAAAGTTGATTATTTAATCTCTCTTGCTGCCTCCCCAGACACATCGGGAGCTGGTGAAGTTGGCTGAGGGGACAGGCTTCAGGATACACATGATCCACAAGGCAGCTGAAGCAGCAAAGAAGTTTGGGCCCAAGTCTTCAAAGAAATTTGGTAATTGTTGTAATTACTGAAGTGCTTCTAAAAACTGAAAGAATGTCCTTGACCTTTCTCGTCTCTTCTGGCCTGTGTGGTTTTGAAGAGCTCAGTTCATACCACTCAAGATGTGTGATGTATTGCTCAACACTAAAAAAGCAGTTGGTGTGGAAGAAGTAGGAATTGAGACTGCCAGGGGACCTCTGGCAGGTTGGGTTGGAACTTGTTTCTTAGGGCTGTTAGTCTGGTTTATTTTGTGTCTTTTTCAACATTTTGCCGCTTCTTTCTTCCTATAGATATACTGGTTACTACTCCAAACAGACTCATTTATTTGCTGAAGCAAGATCCTCCAGCAATAGATTTGACCAGGTACTGAAGAGTCTTTCTGAAATCTGGCTTTGCTACTAGCTTTGACACTGGAGGTTTGAGTAGCCCTCACATCTGTGATGGGGCCGTTAGTACTTCTGCCTTCTTCCCACATGACTTGCTAAAAGGAGAACCTCTCTGTTCCCAGTGTGGAGTGGCTGGTGGTGGACGAGTCGGACAAGCTCTTTGAAGATGGGAAGTCAGGGTTCCGGGAGCAACTGGCCTCCATCTTCCTGGCATGCACGTCCCACGTGGTGAGACGAGCCTTGTTCAGTGCCACCTTCGCCCATGATGTGGAGGAGTGGTGTAAGCTCAACTTGGACAGCGTGGTTCTGGTGTCCGTTGGAGCAAGGTGGGTGTGCAGGTGGATGCTGACTGTCCTCCTTGGGTTGACGACTCTGTTGGGAGTCTGAGAACTGCAGGTTTGTTTCCAGCAGATGTTGTGTAGCATGCAGATCTTTCTCACATGCTGGGAAAAGAGTTTTCCTTTGCTTATTACTGATCATCAAATATACATCAGTCTTAGGAGTGGGTAGTGGTAAAGTAAGTTGGTTGTGCCATACTTCTTGTTCACCAGGTAGTGTTTTATGGTGGTTTTTTATAAAGACCTAAATAAATGTATAAATGGAGAAGAAATAGATTATATTATAGATTTTTTTATATACTCTATAATAATATATAATATAGTATGTATTTTTATCAAAATGTAGACTATTATATATTGATATTGTATTTTGGTTAGTATTTTTTCAGTATTTATTATATTCCATAAATTTTATATTTTATATACAATCAGTTATTTTAATTATTTTTATATTATTAATAGCATATTAAACTAACTATGATTTAGATTAGACGTTATTGTTCAGCTTTTCACCAAACTAGTTTACTGCCATATAACACTATATAACAAGTGTTTAGAGAGTGTACGTGAACATGCGTGCAGCAGGCAAGATGCATGAACACATGTGTCTAACCCTAGTGACAGCAGCACACTTCTGCATTCCTGCTTTCAGGAACTCTGCGGCAGAGACGGTTGAACAGGAGCTGCTGTTTGTTGGCTCCGAGACAGGAAAGCTCACAGCCATGCGAGAGCTTGTGAAAAAGGTAATTGGGAGAGATGGAGGGCGTTCTGCTTGGGGCCACACTGAGCTGTGTGTTCTGTCAGAGACTCAGTTTCCTGGGACAAAGGCTTCTCTGGGACGCATGTTAATTCATTGTCCAGATTTGGTGTGCAAGAGGAAGAGTAAGTACCTGCCTCAGAAAACTGAGTGTTCCCTGTTCTTGACTACGTATTCAAGTTTTGCTTTGTAGCAGTTTGCATTAACAGTCTGTTTCATTTCACTGGGCAGTGTGAGTGGGCTGTTCCTACTGAGTGGGAGAAAAAGAAATCTGGTTTTGTGGATTAAAATGCCACCAACAGCCAGGAATCATTCCTTCAAAGGAAGTGGAGATGAACCTGCCTAGTTTTGGCTCCCAAAGATTTGGCTAGTCAAGAAAGCACTCCAACCAAACCAAAATCTATCCTCCAAGACATAAAACACTGGGGCTTTTTAAGTCTCTTTAGTAGCTTGGGGTCTGCAACTAATAACAGTAGGAAAAGGACTTGACCCTTAGAACAAACTTATTCTTTTGCAGGGTTTTGCTCCTCCTGTCCTTGTTTTTGTGCAGTCTATTGAGAGGGCTAAAGAGCTTTTCTATGAACTTATTTATGAAGGCATCAATGTGGATGTCATCCATGCAGAGAAAACTCAGCAACAGGTAGGAGGATACAATTTCTTCTCAAGAAACACTTCAGAAAGAAAGGTTTCTACACAAGAGTTAAGAAGCAAGTTCACATTCTTTCTTAAATTGCTAAGTTTCTAAGTACCTTTCCTCTTCCTAGAGAGATAATGTAGTTCGCAGCTTCAGAGCTGGGAAGATCTGGGTGCTCATCTGCTCAGCCTTACTAGCTCGAGGCATTGACTTCAAAGGAGTGAATATGGTCATCAATTATGATCTGCCAACGAGTGCAGTGGAATACATCCACAGGATAGGTGAGTCTCATTTCCTAGATCTTTAAGGTAGATGCTGCTGTGCATGAGCAAAAATCCTGAAACCAAGCCTCCTCTTTTGCTTCAGCACGAACATCTACATTGCTCAAGCCAGGTTATATCTGGGTTCAGCTTTCAGTAAAACCATGTTACTTTTTGCCAGTCTCCTATGAACCTTAAATATTCAGAAATACATAAAGAGGCTAACGAGAGCTGGAGAGGGACTTAGAAGAGCGTGTGGGGATAGGACAAGGGGGAATGGCTTTAAACTGACAGTGGAGAGATGAGATATTAGGAAGATTAATAGAATAAAGGGAGATATTTAAAGGAAAACCTCTTTGTTTGGCAGGTCGTACTGGAAGAGCTGGGCACACAGGAAAAGCAGTCACTTTCTTCACAGAGGACGATAAACCTTTATTACGGAGGTAAATTGGAAACATGATAGAGCTAAAATGGTTTCTTGTGTTTTGTATCGTGTACTACTGAACCGTAGCATGTCTGGTACCACATACCTCCTAAGCACAGTACTGCCATGCTGTGGAAACCCAGTGCTCTTAACAAATAGAGACCTCTGTGTCAACGTGGTAGAACTAAAGGCAGTACTGCAGCAGTATGGGAAAGACTGAGAACATTTCAATGTAAGGTTTCTTTTTGAAGCCTTTCACTAGTGTAGCAAGGGAGGAACTAGCATCCCTTCCCTTCTTTCAGTCATGATGCCAATAATGACAATGCAATGGCTGCTTCCTTGTATCCAAAATTACTCGGTTTCATTCTCTGGTTTTGCTTATTACCTTTTCCTCATCTCCTTGAAGACTATACTTGCCTAGTTTCAATTTGTTTAAGTGTATCCAAATGGAGTCATTAGTTTCGTTTAAGCCTTTTATGTCTTTTTGTTTTTTCTTAATCGTATTTCAAATTTGCTTTTGTTTACACAACATGAAGACAGCCAGTTAGGGATTGTTGTTTTCCACCAAAGGTGCTTCTCTCTTGTCCAGGCACTCACTACCAGTGTTGATCTCTTCTCTTCTCTCTTTTGCTTTCCAGTATAGCCAGTGTTATTCAGCGAGCTGGCTGTCCTGTGCCAGACTACATAAAACACTTCCCCAAACTGCAAAGGTATGTTCACTTGAGTACTTTCCCACTTTGCTTCCCAATTTTAAAGCCTGCAGGAGTGGTGGTGGGGGTATAAGGCTTAGGAAGATCTAGTTGTTTGCAATGTAATTGCAGTTTAGCTGCAAAAGGAATTTTGGACAGGATAGGGGTGATAGTTTTTTACCCAGACAAAAATGGAAACAGAATTCCAAACTTAAGTTTTTTCTGGAATTAACTGAAGTTTGTTTGGATGTCTTGGAGACAGCGTGGCTAATCCTGGAATAAGGGAAAATATGTTCAGAGGCATAAGTCTGTAACCAGTTAAGGTTTCATTATCTGTTTTACTTACTTTGGATATTAATTTTTGCCCTTTAACCCTTCTTCACTAAATGTTGTTCTCAGCAAGCAAAAGAAGAAATTCATTAAGAAACCATTGACGAGAGAATCCATTTGTACCACTCCTGAGTGCTTCTTGAAAAAGGCCAAAAGAAAAATGTAAGTAGGTCTTTCTCAAGAGGAGGCAAGAGATGCTGTTTACCCAGAGAAGGCTCAGCAAGCTTCTGCCACAGTAATAACTTATTTAAGTGATAACTGCTTTTAGTGATGGTGGAGTTTTAGTGTCAGTACCTGTCCTGTGGGAATTGGATTAATGCTGTCAGTTTGTCTCAACGTGGTGCCATGTATCAATGGTGGCAAGCTGAGCTTAAACCACTGGCCTTAAAGCCAGGGGTCAGAGTAGCTGTCACTTGACAGGACTCATTTTCTATTCTTCTGGCAAAGGGTTGGCTTTGATTTTAACACATAGAGGACTAACACAGGAAGCAGATCGTATGTTGTAATTATAAAGCTCACAAAGACTTGGTGTGTAGCAGTTTGCTGTAGTAAAGTGGGCGTAAAGAACACCATTGCCAGTGCTTTGGGGTGTTGCTACTGAGGATTTATGGCACAACTGCTGTCTGTGTGATGGCTGTCGTACTTCATACATGATGTTCAATGTGTTTTTTGTAGGAAAACTACCAAGCAAAATCTTAAGGGAAAAAAGAAAGCTAAAGAAGACAAAAAGGGCAGCAAGCTACAGCCTGTTTCCAAAAGCTGAATAAGAATAGACTGTGTGTGAAGAAAAGAAGAATGAAGATAGATGCAGCGGTGAAGGGAGAAAAGTATCCCTAATGCTTCCTTCTGGGTGAAGATGGATGTTTACTTGCAAGAAAGTCTCTACTGAAATACTGGTAGAGGATTCCTGAATGCTTCTTATAGAAGCTGAAGACTCTGCTCTTGCAATAAATGACTTCTGGTTCTGAACAGTAGTTCAAAAATAGCATCTGTTCGTGTTGCTCTCACACAGTTTCACATTAACTCCTTGGAAATGCAGTCAGTTCTGTGTTCAGATCACCCTTAATATGTTTGTTAGATGTCAGAAGATTCAGTGGCAGACAGTTCCCTAGGCATTAGGAAAAATCCAGACCAAACCCACTTCTATGTGAAAGTAAAGCCATTTTCCTCCTGCTTTTTGCTTTTATAAACTCATTTTGAAATGAGTAATACTTTACATGTCTGTAACCCTCAGTAATTTTGTACTGTTTCATATGTAAGCCTCCAACCAGAACAAAGTCATAAAAGATTCTAATAGAGGGACCTGCCTTGATGGAACAAGTCTGCAGGCATTATTCCTTAGCTTGGCTGCACTCTATGTGTTTTTCACCTTTCATATGGGTTCAGAGTCCACCATGGCCATGTCAATTCCAGTAATGCAGGAATGGCTTCTCCTTTGCACCCTCCAATTCTTGAAGCAGGATTTTCTTCTTGCCTTGTCCTACTTAATGCAGTTTGGAAATTGATCCCAGGTCCTTGTAGCTCCTTTACAGCACAGTGCTGTCCATTGTGCTCTGTGAGAGACTGATGGAGGTTCTGTTTCCTGTTTGACTTGTTTCTGAGCTAGACTTGTTTTGTTTGCAGAAGCACATCTTGTGTTTGGGTTATGTAGGAAACAAGGTCTTTGTTTTGACATCTATGCATGGATGTGCCTGTATTTAATAGAAGTGAAGCTGTATATTCTGTTAAATACCAAATTATCTGATAAATAGCAAGTTGCCTGCTGCAAGATGATGGATGCGACGTGGAATGCTTAACAGTGAGAAATTAGCAATATTCACCTTTAAAGGCACTGCTAACACGTAGTTAGTGGTAGTGGGAGAGAAAGCAGCTTTCAGTCACTAGTGCATGTTTTGCATAGCAGGATGCAGTTCTGGTTCTGCTGAAGCTCTTTCTGAGGTACTTTGCTTTAAAATGAGAACTTGGCTCTCGCTTTGCTCTTTGTTTGATGAACACCCGTCAGTCACAAAGGCATTTGAGCAATGGCCTTTGTCAGGATTTACCCTTCCATCACACCAAGTGCCTTCTTTGCGTGAGGTGAAGAACAACTCCACAACTTCCACACTTTGTCATGTATTTTATGAAGCTTTGGCCACTCTTATGAAGAGAAAGGAGCTGCCTCAGCATGACTCTATCCAGCGCATCCTATAGCACCTCATCAGTCGCACTTTACAATGCTTGTGGGTTTTGGCTGGCCCAATGACCAGGCGATGAATACACCCAGTGCCAAGGGCATGTGTGGCGGAGCGGCACCGGACTGCAGGACACCCTGGGGCTGCGTTTATCCCCTTGGTGTGAGGGAAGGACATGGGTGAAGCGACTTTATCCGCACACCCTCGGGTTTAAAGCCGGCTCACCCCCTTGCCCGCTTCCCCCCGGGAGCCGCCCCTGAGGGGAACCGCGCTGTGGGCGGGCCGCGGCCGGGCCCGGCCCCGGAAGCCGTTGCCGCGGCTCAGCTGACAGCCGGGGCCGGAGCGGGAAGATGGCGCTGCGGCCGGGACCCGGCGCGGGGGGACCCGGCGCGGCGGCTGCGGGCGGCGGAGCGGGGCCCGCCAGGTCGGTGATGGCGGAGCGGGGCCGGGGGGGTGCGGTTAAAGGGTGAGGGGCGGAGGGAGACAGAAAGGGGGGAGATGGAGCTGGAGGTGTGAGGAGGGAACTGGCGGGGACATGGGAGGGGCAGAGGTAAGGGGGAGACGTGCGGGGTGGAGGCTGCGGGTATCGGTGGGGTGTGGGAGCAGAAGGGGAAGGGCCCAGACGGGCTGGGGGGGATCGGGTGTGAGGTGTGTGGGGTCCTGGGTGGGGTATGAGGGCCCTAGATAATGTATGTGTGGTTTTGGGTGATGTATGTGGTGTTCAGGGTGGGGTGGAGGTGCTATAAGTGAGGTATATGGGCTCCCAGGTGGGGTATGTGTGGTCTTGGATGGGTTGTGTGGGAAGCAGCCTGCTATAAATGTTCTTTTAGGCCCCAAAGTAGTGTGTTGCTCCTTTCAGATGGCTTAAATTATCATGCCCATCTCTTTTTTTTCTTCCCCTTTAAAAAGGGAAGCTATTCTAATTTGGTTAATAATCATTTTGTCTGTTCTTAGTCCTCCTCTCGGTGCTGTTATTTGGAAATACCTGGAATCAAAATGCTTTCTTTGAAAGGAAGTTATTTCTGTTATGTTTATCGCTATATGATTATGAAGTTCAGTGGTTTTCTGTAGTGCTTCAGGTGACCTCAGAGATGCCTGTGCCTCCACAGTGCATTGTGATTCCTTAGTGGTTTTGGATCCCTTGTCTTGTCCAGGCTTGGGCAGGTGTAGCCCACTTTGCCATCAGGCTCCTCAGCCACAATCCTCAGACATGGGATGGAGATTCTGGGTTTTCACCATCCCTGTGTGCTGTCAGCAGGGAAAAATGCTGCTTAGCACCACCGGGCAGGTTTGTGACTGCAGCACGGAGCTGCTGCTGTGGGGAGCTTCCTGCTCCCCTCCATCCCACAAAGGGCTCTTCAGCAACGAAGGAGGACTGAGGAGTAGTGTCAGGAGGAAGAAACAGTGGCCAAAGAGACCTGTGAACATATAGCTGTGTTCCTAAAAAGGCCTTTGAAGACTTAAGTAATTACTCTTTTCAACGTAGGCTCTCGGGTGCTCTTTATCTCTTGTCCGGCTTCCAGGGAGAGTGGGTGAATTTTGTGCTTCACAGATAAGTTTATGGAGTTGTCCTGGATCTCTGACGAGTGTGGTTTTGTTGGTGTGATTTGGGATGTGAGGAGAGCAGGTCTGCACCGGCGTGACCTCGTATGTATAGAGGTATGTCCAGGTGGATGTGTGTGCCTGTGCGTGCTGTGGAAGGGATGCTGTTGTTGTGTTTCGCTGTGTATATAAAGCTAGAACAGTCCTTGTGAAGGGCTGGATAATCCCTCTGACCTCTTAGAGCAGTGCTGGGAAGTAAGACTGTAAGGCTTTGAGAAATAAAGAATTTAAAAGGCATTGTTTTCCATGGTTAGTGCTGTGGTTTCCTTGAGAATGAAGTCTGGTGGTAGAGGAAAAAGTTCCTTTCCCTGTGTGGGTTCTTTGCCTTGTTTCACATTGATTTGTGTGGATTTCTGCCACTCACCAATACTATGACAGCCTGTATTGCGTTGGTAGAGTTGTACAGATGGGGAATTAAGGGGTTTAAAAATCCACTTGTACATGGGAAAATGCTGTGTGTGGTTTGGAGCTCTGGGAATACAGAAAAGGATTTGCTGCTTTCCATGCTCCTACATTTGGGCTGAAGTTGATGGCTGTTTGGCTTGGATTTTGGCTTTTTTTAAGCTCCATGTTTAAAATAAGAATTCACAGATTTATTATACTACTTTAAGAGCCCTGTTGTAGGGCAAGTGCTTTGTTTTCCTTCTATTCATTTTATTTGTGCATTGCACACATACTACACTTTCTTGTTGCATGAACCTAGATGGTGAAGTGCTTCTGCTCTTGAGAACCATGGAAATACCTGCAGGTGCATTAAACTCTTGTGGAAATAAGAAGTAAGAAGCTCTATTGAAACATCATGCTTGATAATAGTCCACTAATCTATATACTTCAAACACCTGGGGTCATAAGGGTTCCCATTGTCTGGAAAGTCATTTTAGAGCATGCAGTCAGCCTGCTATAAATGTTCTTTTAGCCCCCAAGTAGTGTATTGCTCCTTTCAGATGGCTTAATTTATCATGCCAGTCTTTTTTTTTAATTCCCCTTTAAAAAGGGAAGCTATTCTAATTTGGTTAATGATCATTTTGTCTATTCTTAATCCTCCTCTTGGTGCTGTTATTTGGAGATACCTGGAATCAAAATGCTTTCTTGAAAAGGAAGTTATTTCTGTTATGTTTATCACTATATGATTATGAAGTTCAGTGATTTTCTGTGGTGCTTCAGGTGACCTCTGAGATGCCTGTGCCTCAGCCATGAGCATCAGATGTGTCTGAGCATTTCTTTTGCATTGTAGTTTAGAACTAAAGCTCCTGTTGCTTGAATAAAGAAGTTGATGTGGGTTACATGTGAGGCTGATGTTGGCACTTGCACATCTGAGTGAGTGAGGTTCATGATGAACTCAAGCCACAGGTATAGAGGACTGTGCTGCAGGAGCTTTGCTTTGCTGCTTTAACCACCTCTACTTGCAATGAACTTCAATTAACTGCAGGGTTTTTTGTGAATTGTTTTCCTTTCAACAGAGACTCATAAATTAGTTAGGAGCTCTGTAGAAAGGGATAAATATTTAATAGTCTGGCCTTTATTTGCCTCCAGCAAGCAGTGGTACCTTGCTATGCATGTTCAGGTTCCAGTACATACGCTGATTTGGAAGAGTTCTTGTTGACTGGATTCCCCAACAAGAAGGGAAAGCATGAAGCTGTGAACACTTATCCATACTTGTGAGCATTTCAGAAGTAACTTTGATAGTTCATCATTCCGACTAAATGAAGAATGGTGTATTATTATGATGCCTACAGTTGTTGCACTTGTAGGTCTGGCTTATGCAGGCACTCTGCTGCATCCCTGGCAGTGTTCAAGGCCAGGTTGGACACGGGCTTGGAACAAGCTGCTCCAGTGGAAGGGGTCCCTGCCCATGGCAGGGGGTTGGAACTGTATGAGCTTTAAGGTCCCTTCCAACCCAAACCCATTCTATGATCTGCACTTGGACTTGTTT
>JBCJKH010050653.1:0-31086 GCA_039877255.1 Loriculus beryllinus | reverse complement strand
GCTCCAGTGGAAGGGGTCCCTGCCCATGGCAGGGGGTTGGAACTGGATGAGCTTTAAGGTCCCTTCCAACCCAAACCCATTCTATGATCTGCACTTGGACTTGTTTTAAGGGGGGATACTGATGAGGGAGGCAATCTGCATGGACAGCTGTTGCCATAGCTGAAACCAAATGCAGGCAAAATTCCTCTGTGATTTTCAGCCATTTGTCTTCATGATGTTAAAATATCCGTGTGCTAATAAGTGGATTAAAAGTGACCAAATTGAACCCCAATCAGTTGAATAGACCTTTGCTGCAGTGTGAATGGTGTGCACCAAACTCCATCCAGAGAAGCCCAGCTCTTGTTTTGGGATGAGGTAGCGTGTGTCTGCACAGCTCTTCAGGGAGAGAAACCAAACCCTGTCGTGGTTAAGGCTGATGAGACCTGAACCTGTTGGAAAGAGCAGGTGTGTGTGAGTTGTTGAAGGAGAAACTAGCACAGAGTGGTCAGGGTAAAAGAGGAAGCTTCAGTATTAGGAATGTTCTGAATTAGAGGATGAAGTGAAGAGTAATATGGGTTGTCTTGGTGACCGTGTAACCTGCTGTCTGTACGGTGGGTAGGTGCAATTTACTCCTGGATAAATGCATAATTTAAATTCCCTATTTTATCTCAGTGCTCCTGTTACACAGCTCTTTTATATTTATAAACCAGGTTGGCTTTCAGAGCTTCCTGCAGGTTTTGAAAGCCTGTCTGCAGCCACCGATGGCAGCGTTTTCTTCTTCAGTTTCTTTTACATCCACCCTTGTGCTGAGGAATATTGAATATCTATAAGTGTGTTCCCTTTCATGGCATTTTGATGTACTAGCTGAGACAGTGGGTGAGGTTCTTGTCTGGTGAATTACTGCTGACGTGGGTTTTGGGGAGCTGCTTGCAAATGAGACTCTAAGTTCTTTGTTGCTCTTTGGCAGCACAGCCCGTGCTCTGTATCAGAGTGAGGGCTAGCAGTTTCCGTTAGGGTTTCAGCTGAAATCTCAACAGTTCTTCCTCCAGGTGCACTTTGCCCTTGACACTGGAATGGATATTTTTTCCAAGGCACTATTTTTCTTGTAATTAGGTATAATTGAGAAAACAGAAACTGCATTATTTGTGTTTCTTAATGTTTTAAAGGGCAAAAATGCCGAGGTGATGGGGTTCCATGGATAATTTACCTCTATGCAGAAAACTGTTCCTAAGCAGCTGAGAACTATTGTTTGGTGCAGGTAATGGTCTTGCTGAATCAGAGACTCCAACAGGAGATGCTTATTCATTCTGCAGTGCTTGAAGGCCTACACTGACAAACTGACCTGTTCCCAGCCTGCATAGGTGTCGAACCTTGTGGGTGATGTGGATGAGTCAAAGCCATTTTAGAGCTGCTGGGGAGGATAAGATGTATTTCTTCCTCCCCTGACAGCCTGTGATGGTGCTGGTGGTACTCTGGTGCTTTGGGGGATCCCTGTGAGGGGTGGCTTTTCTCTATGGTGGGGTTGTGAGACCTGAAAGATGAGGGGAAAGTGCTGACCACAGGTGGGCAGTGATGCTGATGTGCAAATCGAGGTAGCTTTTTCAATCATTTACATGATAGATTTTCACCTATCCTTGTTTTCCTCCTGCAGCTTCATGTTTCCTGTCGCAGGTGGTTTAGGCCCCCCTCAAGGTATGTATCAGCTTAAGGTTTTGAGCACAAAGTTCTTTGTTTCAGATACATTAAACAACTTAAAATAGTTCTGCACTGCTGCTCAGAAGTGTGATTGTGAATTCAGCTCCACAGCTGGTTTTCCCCATGAATTCAGTGCTGGTGATCTGACTCTCACAGCTCTATTTATATAACTTTCTGTGCATTGTTGAAGAAGCAGCATTACCAGAATGCTACATTAAAAGATCTATGAAAAATACATCTCTGGTTTTTAACCTGAATTTGCCTTTAAGATGTTTGTGTTGTTTTGAGTGTGGTATTTAACCTCTTTATGCTTCATCTACCAGCTGTGTATACCCATATTGTGTGGGTGTTGCAAGACCTGGTAAATATTTACAAAGCACAGCAAGACCCTGGGACAAGAGTCACAACCTGTGTGGAAAGTATTAATACAATAGGAGAGCCTCAGCCTTAAATTACCTTTGTTCTCATTCCTGCTGCAGTGCTGTTTGTTTAATTAATGGAAAATACAGGGAGAACTGGTAGGGAAAGCAGAGAGTTTCCTTATAAAATTGCAGGGACTGATATATGGATCATTCCCCAGTGTATTGTGTCCCTCCTGAAGTGCTTTTGCCTGTGATGTTCAGTTATGCACAGTTATAATTATCTTGTGGTGTGCTGGTAACAAATGACAGCAAAATGCGAGATATGAAACTACTGCAACATAATCCACTTGGCATTATCCAGTGAATTAATACACTCCAGCTTGGTTTGTCCAATTCTGTTGAAGTTTAGCTGGCAAATCTTGTACCCATTCTAATACACATAGTGGGCTAATGAAGCTACAGACAAGTTAGCCAGCCAGATCGGGGTGTGAAGCTGCCTTGTGAAGTGATGACTTCATTTTCCAATACTTATCTTCAAAAGCAGCCAGTTTGTCTGTTTCCCCTCTTCAAGAGGAAGGGACAATTACAGCACCAGTCAGCCTGGTTCATTACATCTTGTTAATTGAAGTGACCCTTTCAGAAATCACAGGGGAAGGAACCCACAGAGAATCCTTAGGATGGTGGGAGGATTCATCAGCTTAGTTGGTGGGAAAGCCCCATAATGATTCTTCCTTCAGACTGATCACTTATCCAGACAGCCCAGCAAGACAGAGCTTTTTCCTTCCATTTAGTGGCAATTAAACAGCTTTAACACTAACTGGCAGCTTACCTTGTTTAATGTTTTTTATAGGGATGATTCCTATGCAACAGCAAGGATTCCCAATGGTTCCTGTCATGCAGTCCAACATGCCAGGCATGATGGGGATGAATTACGGTTCTCAGATGCCTCCTGGACCCATAACCATGCAGGTGAGTGGCAGCAAAATATGGACTGAAGTGGGATAATATAAAGAATTAAAGAATTCTCCAAGTTTCATTGGGATGGAGATTTTTTTCAGTGGGGGATTTTGGCACACATTACTCACCGTATAGAATTGAGAGAAGTGAGGGTCTAGTGCAAGGATAGCATCAGTAATATTTAAAATAACCTGGGTGTTATAGGCCAGTCAGAGATGTCAGAATATGAACATTGATTTCATTACACATGCTATGACACGAGGGTGTGATAAGAGAAGCATGGTCTCAGAACAGGAAAGGAAACAAAAGCATCAACAAGATGGTAAAAAGCAACCAGATGCCACCTACTCCAAAGTGTGGTTAGTAATAGTATTGAATTGTTAAGTCACTGTAATTCAAAACTCCCACAACACACCTCTTCTGTCTTCTTAACTTTGCTTTGTGCTTTTTCTTCCTTTGCTTTATGTACTTACTGTTAAAGTGGTGTCTTGGGCAGTATTTTACATGAGACCTTCATAAATAGATCAGAAGTGACTGTGTCCACAATCTGATTGTGACCAATTCGCTGAATGGTCTTATCCCTTTGTAACTCCAATGCTGGAGTTCACAGAATGGAATTTCCTGAGTGTAGGTGGCAATTTATAAGCTTTGTTTTTAAATACCTTGATGTGGGGAGCACAGAATCTCTTAAATGGCTGGATTTTCTCACTTGACCAGTTCTCCCATTTGTCCCATTTCCTATGTTTCATTCTCATTCTTTTTGTTGCCTAAAGTAACTTTGTCTCTAACTCTGCTGTTGCTAATTGAGCAGTAAGAATGGAAAATGAGGAGCTTTAATAATTTTTTCTGTTTAGCACCATATGTGCTTATGTACGAATTCTCACTCTGCTGAAATGGAACATTTTGGCATGGCTCTGTAGCCAAATTGCTATGTGACAAACTGAATTGATCACATCTGGCCATGTCTTTACCCTCCCTTCATTTTGTGAAATCTATAGTAGGAAGATTGAGAGCTGGTCTGAAACTAATGAACAACTTTTGTTCTCTTTTTAAGTGTTCTGGTACCAAATACGAAATGAATGGTAAGAGAAGGAAATTATTTTCTGGACCCTTCTATTTTAAGCAATCTTTGCTGCTATAATTGTACCAGAATATATTTCTCAGCAAGTGTTTCTGATACAGACGCAGGTTATTCAGCCAAGCCTCCTCTTGACTGCTGTTGTATCGTGTCTCGCTCCCTTGGTCCCTGGATAAGCTGTTTGTGAAATGACTAGAGCACATTTTGTGGCATCTTTTGTTGGACAGGAGTGTGCTCCTCCAACAGGGAATTTAAAAGTACTATGAGCACTGAGCATAGGAAACAAAACGGAACTGTAACTCGAGAGGGAAGAGTGCCATCTACTGAGGGACCAGCGCTCTGTGCTGTGGCAGTGAGTCTGTGCTGCTCATCCAGCTCTTCATTTTAAGAGATCCCCCTCGTTTGCAACGTGTCACGGTGTCACTGCCAGAGCTTTGGCTTTTTCTATGGAAAAAGTAATCTTGGAGTTGTGTTATTTACTTCATTCTAGGGTGGCATGCCCTTAGGGCCCATGCCAGCGACTGGAATGCCTTACATGGGTCAGGCTTCTTTCCTGGGAATACGCCCAGCAGCCCCGCAGTACACTCCGGACATGCAGAAGCAGTTTGCAGAGGAACAGCAGTAAGTGACGCTTCACTGACTCAGGAAATCCTTCTTTTTAAAGGGGGACATGTACTGTGGAGAGGTGGTTTACTCAGTAAATATATTGATAGTTCCTCTACAGAAATAGTCTTTTTAGGGCTGTAGAACGTTGTTGAAATCATTCCATTGCATGCGAAGGCATCTACGGAGTTAGTAGCGGCTGTCACCCAGCTCTGAGAAGAAGCAGAAATGTGTACACTGTGCCACCTGAATTAGAGACAGAATAAATGGAAAAAATCAAGCAGAAGTTTGCCATGAAAACTGTAATGAAAAAGTATTTTTAGACTTGTTTTGTAACATCATTTTTCTTCAGGAAGAGGTTTGAGCACCAGCAGAAATTCTTGGAGGAGGAAAGGAAACGTCGCCAGTTTGAAGAGCAGAAACAAAAGCTGAGACTCCTAAGCAGTGTGAAACCTAAGGTATGTCCTAAATAACAACTGCAGTGTTTCTTTCTTCAGGCTTTTTTTTAATGGTTTGTAATGGGATGATCTTTTTCAACAAGCATATAAGTGGGGAACTAGTATGAGACATCAGGTGACATCTTGAAAAGCATCTGGAATAGTCAGTACTTTCCGCGCTCTTGGTGCAGTGTAAACAGTCTGGTGTTGAAGATGAAATCACAAGAAAAATAAACCAACCTGGTGTGTAACATTTGGGAACAGATGGGAGCTTCTAGAATATGGAATGTTTGGTTGCTTGTTTGTTAACTTTGGACAAAGTTTTGGACACTTGTGATGAGCTCAAAGGCCAGAATACAAATGGCTGAGGAAGGTTTTATGTATTGTTCTTGTGCATAAAGCTTTGCCTAATGACCGGGGAACGCTGTTATGGTGTAGTCTGCAAGAGAAAAGCTTTCTAAGTAGGGGAGTTAATGCTGATGTGCTTCAGGAAGGCACTGCTGGAGAAAGAAGGGTTGAATCTAGCAGTATTAGGCATTGCTAATTTTTGTGTGGATACTGAAAGAAAACTGAGCTGATCTGTGAATGTTCAAAAACGTGTTCTGTGGTGTTCCAGACAGGTGAAAAAAGCAGGGATGAAGCTTTGGAAGCCATTAAAGGAAATTTAGATGGGTTTTCTAGAGATGCTAAAATGCACCCAACACCAGCAGCGCATCCCAAAAAGCCAGGTTTGTAATTTTTCTCATCTTCCAACTGAAACTAAGCCACTGCTGTTTGAAATCCTCAGCAGGGGAGCTAATTCCAGGAAGTGTTTTTATTTGGTGGCACAAAGTGAGTGGGTTAAAAGTGTCCTTCCAGCAGCTGTTTGTTACATAAAGTCTTTATCTACTGTGGATTTCCTCTTTGCTAATTCAGAAGTTACAAGTGGTTTCTGACAATTTCACATTGTAGATTTGCCCATCCTGCATCCGTTCTGTTAAAATGGGTGACTGTGGAACTGAGCAAGCAGAAAACTGTCTAAATGAGTAGACATTTCTATTGTATCTTATGATCTATTCCTGAGTTTCTGAGGATGAAACAGTCCTTTGAAGGAGAGCATCCCCCTGTGCAGATCCCTGTTATGTCCAGTTTGAAATGGTACCTCTTGATTTGTTTGTTCCAGTCTGTTTAAATAGAATACTTTCATAGCCAGTGTTAAGATCCAGGTATCAACAAGTTTACATCAAATCTCTGGGAGAGAAGATGCACGGTTGGAAGTGGCTGCTTAGCTTTACCTTATGTTTTTGTTATGTTGACAGTAACAGCTCTTCACATCCCTGTCAAGTGATGCATCCACTGCTGTTCCCTTACCCATTTGCTATGTATTCCTAGTATTTGCCACTTTTCCTCCCTTTCCACCTGTGAACCTTTTTCCTCATCACTTTCCATTGTGTGTTCATTCCATTTTACAGATCATCCCACATCATCCCATTCTGCTGTATCTGTTTCCCACTCTGCTTTTGTTGATGATGAAGAATTTAGTGACTTTATACAAGGGCCTGTTGAAATCCCCACACTGGTGCCTCAACCCACCTCTCAGCCTTTTCAGCCTTTCCATTCTGCTGCTGAGGCTGGGCAACTGCTTTCTGAAAAGGCTGGGGTCCAGCCTCCCCCTGCAGCCCAAACTCCAGTGTTACCCATCCTGCATGGTACAACTGGGCAGGTTCCTTATTTTCCTACCTCTGCATCTTCACCCAGTATCCATAAAACAGGTAACTCTAAAGTATCTTATTTTTTACATGTCACCTTCTGTCATAGAGCTACACAGAGTATTTACTTATTTTGTTTGGGTTTATTTCAGTCTGGCCAGAAGAAGTAATATGTAAGCAATTGAGTAAAAACCTGCTGATCCATGGGAAAAGGTGATTTAAGTCACCTTCTTCCTCCTTTAGAACTGCACTGTAAATGCAAGTCATGTGTGGAACCAGACATTGCTAAATATGCATATGGCTGATCTTTAATGAATTAAGTCTTGTGTGCTAGCATCTTTGTAAGCCTGTGTAATAGAAAAAGATACGGGTGAGATGGTGGTATGAAAAAATAACTCTTATGCTGCATGGAGCACTTGTGTGCTTCTTTTCTTGGAGGCTAAATGGATGTTGGTGAGAGTAACATGACGAATTTTGCCGGGGTAAGTAGATATTGGGCACTGCTGATGCCTAGATGATTGTAATAGTGGTAATCCCAACAGAAAATAGTGTCATGTATTCCTTCTGCTTGGTGCTTTTTGTTTGTTGAAGTTGTTGTATATCCATGGTAAGTAAAGGGCAGAATAAGGCTATAGAAGTGTTTGCACAGGGTGGTGCTATTGGTCTGAGCTGGGATGGATGCTCATCGTGATAACCCCTCAGTGGTACCAGTAATACTTATCCTTTGGAAGTGTGGAATTGTGGTCTGGATGGTTAATAACAAAACATAAATAATTCCTCCTGCTGTTTATTCAGGCTCTTCCTTGGAGGAGAAAGGCTTAGATAATGGCTCAAATGACTCTGAACAAGAGCAAACCACACTTAAAACATCCGAAGTTGGGCACAAACCCTCGGCTGCAAGCCAAGTTCTTCCCAGTCTAACCATCAGTGACTGGGGGGTTGTAGGTGGCCAGGAAAGTGGTACCACCGCTGCAGAGGTGCCCAAGGCTTCAGAACAAAACAGAGCAGTTGAAGAGTGTGGTGAGCAAAAGAAACATTTGAGAGCATTTACATCTAATGAGTTACTGCTTGGATGCTAACACACTGTGCACTAATTCTGAGGCCAGACCTGCACAAGTTTGCTCTGAATGCCTGCTTGAATAATACGTCAGTGCCTCCTGCTCCTTGCTGAAAGTATAACTATGATTTTGCTCTGAACTTTTTTCACTCGAGTTTATTGCTGTAATCCCTTTAACATGTGTGTTAATCAGGTCTGCTGGTTTCAAATACTCTGTTCTCTTTCTTGAGGGAAGGTGTGTTCTCTGAAGATTTCTCTCATTTTTATGTGAGGAAATTTATTACTAAAGATGGTCAATGTCATGGTGGGTTTTCATCTCTTTACTTTGAGGAGGATGCAGTTTTGTTAGGTTAAAACTCTTAGCTAGTTAATCCTTGTTTCCCAGACAATTTGCTGCTCATATGTGTTATGTCTAAAACTACCTGTGCTGTAGGGATCAAGATTTCAAAAGCTGGTCTAGATGAAAGCTTCAGGCAAGTTTTACTTCCGACAGCAACTGGAACTGAATAGTTCCAACTGAACAGCTATTATCAAAGTTTTGAGTAAGACTCTCCTATCTGTCAGCTAAATATGGCTGAGAATTCCTTTTTGCTTCTTGTATCGTTTGATTTTAAGGGGCTGAATTTTGCCAGAGAGATTCAAGGGTGAGAAGCAAGAGTCAGTAGGATGCGGAAGTGAATGGAAAGATGGTTAAAGCTGAAGGATAATGAGCCTGGAAAGCAGCAAATTTATTTTACATGGCTGGTGAAATGGAAGGAATTGCTTATATAAAAATGTGCTTGGAGTTGTGGGATGATTAGAAGTTAGACTGCAGCCAGGAGAGAATCCATGTGGAAGATGAGGAGGTACAAGGGCACTGGGAAGGACAATGAAATCTGGAATTATTCTGATTTTTGTCAGAGTTCCATCCAAGATGAGCATAAAATCTGCTCAGGGAGACTAGATAGGAAGTGAAACTGTGAGACTGAGGGGAAGAGTCCACACAGTAGAGAAGCAAATAACCAGTTCAAAGGGAGTAAAGTGTGGTAGATCATGTTATGAAAGCCTACAGTAGTGAAGGCGACTGTGATGCCTTCCAGATCTGAAGACTGGCAGCAATGGGGCAGTGGATAAGTTTTTATGAACATGGGGTAAGATCTTGCTGAGATTCATCCTGTTTGTGGATTCCCCTGATAAGGATGTCCTGGTGGTAGGTTCAAGTTCATTTACTCCCCAGGTAGCCCTAATAGTTGCTATGAAAGTTCAGGAGATGATGAGACTTGAGCTTCTGCACAACTAGAAATTAAGAGGGAGGCAGATGAGGAGCTCCTTATTTCATTATGTATGTAACTGTATTCTTGCTCTTACTGCCAGATCATTCTAGTTACTAGGTTGAAATACATATTCCTGCAGTAGTTGTTTGTCCTCTGAGCACAGTGATTCCTATCTGAAATCTTTGCCTGAAATGCTAAATAATACTGACCAACTACAATCTAGTCTCTTAAAATCTTTGTACTCTGACCTTGTATATCCTAATACAGTTTTCTTTCTTTTTCTTACTGAATGGAACATGTTTAGGAGTCGGAGTATTCCCTTCACAGGACCCAATTCAGCAAATGATGCCTCCTTGGATTTACAACGATAACTTGGTCCCAGGTAAACAAGAAAGTGCCATTTAGCCAAGCAGGCAACACAAGGTGTATGTGAGCTGTTGTTGGTGCTTACTGAACAAAGTTTTTACTCTCCAGGCATCAGAAGAATCCTGTATCTTTGATATGTTATGAATTTATGGTGGCTTTATGTGCATTTGGAGAAGTGTGGGTTTTATTCATGCTCAATGTTTAATCTAGAATTTGTTATGACAGCAGATTAGGCTAGAAGAGGTTGTGTTGCTGTGATAATACTGCTTTTATGGATAGTCTGGGTTTTGGCCTCTATTGTGATTAAGCAGGCTCATTTCTTAAGGCTGTTCATCGTACATAGGCAAATAACACAGTAAATAGAAAATGAAATGCTGTAGTAAATATTGATTACACTGAGGTTTAAATACATAAAGATGTTATAACTATATTTTATATGGATTATCCTGCAATTTCATTAAAGAAACATGTTTTGAAGTAGAGCATTAAGTGTATTTCATATGAAGTATTTCTTTGTGTTAAACTGTAAAGACCATCCCATAACACATTTAGATGAAACATGATGATACAATCCAATGCCAGAATGCTGTTGCCTTACCTTCTACTGTGAGTATTACTAATTTGATAGGATGTTGAGGCAAAATAGAAAAGCAGTCGTGAATTCCCTTGAAACCAGCAGTTGTCTCTAACACTGACTCTCTTATCACAGAGTTGTATAAGAAAATCTTAGAAACCACTTTGACTCCTGCTGGAATAGACACAGCTAAACTCTATCCCATCCTGATGTCATCGGGATTGCCCAGAGAGACCCTTGGACAGATATGGGCTCTAGCCAACCGTACCACCCCTGGGAAGCTCACCAAAGAGGAGCTCTACGCTGTCCTGGCTATGATAGCAGTGACTCAGGTATGGATAACACTGGAGATCAGCATGTTTTGATTTGGAAGGTTTACCTGAAGCTTGACCAGCACCTGCTCTTTCATGATTTCAGTAGCACAAGCTAGAAACTGGAACTGAGAATGTAACGTGCCTTTTTGATGCTGATTGCCTTTGCTCTTCTGCCTTTGCAGAGGGGAGTTCCTGCAGTGAGTCCGGACGTGTTAAACCAGTTTCCAGCTGCCCCCGTTCCTACGTTAAGTGGATTTCCAATGCCGCTGCCTGCCGCGGTGAGCCAGCAGCCTCTGCTGCCGCCTGCACCGCCCGTCTCCATGCCTCTGAGCATCGGACCGGCCGTGATGGGGATGAGCATCACGGCTCCAGCGGGCGGAGCTGCAGCACAGTCTTCCGGAGGCTTCCTCCCCTCGTACCCGCCCAGCCAGGTCAGCTCGTTCTGTTACATGGCAAATCTGCCTTGTCCTGGAAAAGGAATTAGCCTGGCTCTGCTCTGTCTGAGCTACGTAGTGACAGCAGCCTTTAAGTAAACAGCAAAAAGAGGAGCTGAAATCCAGCGTGTGACATCCGAAAACATAAAGCCATGCCACTAAGGAGCATAGAATCATAGGATGTTCTTTCAGTTTTCTTCATTTCTTTCTGGTAGCATTCGAAAAGGTACAAAAGCATTCTCCATTTCAAACTAGTGGCATTGCAAGAGGATTTTAGTTGTAATTAAGATCTTGTAATGCACATTAAATGGGATTTTAAGTTAAACTACACAACGGACTCTATTAGCTCGTAAAATAAGTGACATTCTTCAGGAGAACTAAGAGCTGAGAGAACCTTTGGTTTCCAGCACTGTAAATCATATGGGAGATAGATAAACTTTGCTTTGAAAATATGGTTCATCCTCCTTCAGAAAATATTTCTTCTGATGCTTTTGCTGTGTGTATTGATTATAAATTATTGATTGATTAGGATTTATTAATATTTGTCCTGTATTAAAAGATTACATGGACATGATCAGTAATACTTTTAATGTGAAAGGAGCAGAGTTCCTTGTTCACCTGTTCTTTGGCCATGCTGCTTGTAATCCTGTATACCTTGTGGGTATTTTGAGTTGGTGCAGCTGAGGTGGAACCAGTGACCATGCTAATTTTGCATGCTCATATTGAAAAGTTTTTTCCTCTTCTTAAGTCAGTCACATTGCTCTAAACGGCTTTCATGCTATCTGACAATTTGAAAAGACAACAGAACAGCAGTTAACATGTTGTTTGTCATTCAGGTAGTAAAAGCAGAAGATGATGACTTCCAGGAGTTTCAAGATGCTTCAAAGTCTGGCTCGCTAGATGACTCCTTCACTGATTTCCAAGGAGATGTGGCTGGCTCCTCTAAAGCAGCCAGTTCACAGCACCGGAGCAGGTACCACGTCTTTGCATTCGGTATTTGAGAACTCTCTTAAGAAATCAAATGTTTTCCTCCTTTGTGGGTAGCTTTTTAGCCTGTAATTTGCTTTTGTCACCTGACTTTTACCCTGCCAATTTCTTTTAAAGGTTGTTACAGCAACAGTTAAGCTTTCTGAATCAAAACTGGCATTTGATGTGCCATAGGTGGTTGGCCATTCTTTAGCATTCTAGTCATCATGCTGAGGTAAATTGCACATACAAGGTATGGGGGTGGGTTTTCAAGTGTTTGTACTATTGCACAGGCCAATTGGAAGTTTTTTCATGCTGTGCATTCAGGGAAAATCTTACGTAAAGCTATTGAGAAAACATACACCAGGACGGAGGAGTTCTGCTTTTAGTGTGTGCTTCCATTAAAAGTATGACCCCACATTTGTGGGAGTTAATAGAAACCATTTGTTGACATCAAGATCTTTCTTCAGGCCCTGAATATGGACCCCCAAATTAATGTAAAGACCTTGACATCATGCTCTGAAATGACTGAGAGCCCCAGTGGGAAAGGTTTTGTTAGCTCTGTCGTTTCTCTGGCCAGTGCTTAAGCTTTCAATAAGCGACTATAAATCTCAGTTGAAATCTCATTCAGACTTCAGCAGTCTTGGCTTTTCTTACGGGAGGCTGCCAGAATGTAGCTCAGGATCAGGGAAGTTTTGTATAACAGAATAATGGAGCATGTTTACTCCCTTGGAGAGTTTTCAATTAATCTCTCAAAGTCCTGTGGTTACAAGATTTCACTGTCGTTTCCTTTTGCTGCACATGGCAAACTTTTGCGTGCCTCCCAGGTGTCTAATTGTGGACACAGACCTTTTCTGTGCATAGACTGGCTGTTCTTAGTTGCAAACAGAGCTGGCTCTTTCCAGGTAAGCACAGATCACCAGTTGCTTCCTCAGCAGTGACGTCAAATGGAGACACTGAAATAAAACAGATTGTTCTGTTACACGGTGCCTAACGGCATTCTGTGCAAGTGATTTCATTTGGCTGATGTCGTGTGTAGCTGAAGATGCTCTGTTTCAAGTATATCTTAATTTGAGTTAGATGGCATTTTGTAATTAAAGCTATTCTGCTGCTGAGAGTTTTACCAGAAGCATTGTTTGTAAATTCCACAATGGAAGTGAGGGAATCCAGCAGTGTTTCTTCCTCACTGCAGCAGCTCTCTTCATTCAGTTGTGCAAGTGTTCAGTTTGGAGCAGAATGGTACAATGAGCTATAATCTAATTGCTTATGGAGCTTTACTTGAAAAAACCCATCTGCAGAGCACAGATGATTAACCATTACATGTGCCAAGACTGCATAGCTAATAGCCTGGTTTGCAGTGATGTGAAATGTAATTATATTACCATAAGCTATATTTTGACATTGCACTGTCTGTCTGCAAGCACCACAGACCATCATTAGCACGTGTGTGCATGTGCAAGGTTTGTGTGTTGCTTGTAGGCTGCTGATAAGGAGATTTAAATGGCTCTGGAAAGATTCTTCCCTCAGGCCAAAGAATACAGTAGAAATTCATTCACATTTTCAGCGTGCGTAGTGTTGACTGACATGAACTAGAGGTAAAATGCATCATTCATATGTAAAGGATGATGTTGTGTAAAGCTGCCAAGGTCTGATAAGGGGCCTTGCGTGGAGGGCAAGCAAAGCTCTCACAGAATGGCTTCTCAGCCTTACAGCAGTTGCTACATGGTGTTAAGTTATTGTGGCGCTTTCACTATAGAAAGCAGAATGTGTTTATGTGCAAAAAGATTTGCTTGTGGAGCTATGGACTAATCCTTGGTTTGCTCATTAGATAGCTACCTGAGCTCCCTGATTTGCACTGACAGAAATTCAGGGTTAGCTTTTCCTTCCTTTAGTGGTTCTGCTTTATTCTCTTAATGTGTAATGAAATATAACCAGAAGTAGATAAGCTGAAAGCATGAAGCTGGCAGAATATCATGCAGTTTTAACTCTTTATCTACTTCTATCAGGGAGAATTGTCATTTGTTACTTTGCCTGGGGCAAAGTGATAAATGAAATGATGATTCCTAGGGTATGTCTGTGTGCCTGTTCTCTCCTGGGCTAAGAATTCCTGGAGAGTGAAGCTGAGGAGTGTTCAGTTCACGGTTTGGTGCGTACTAGAATCAGGAATGGGGAAAATTGACTTCTGGCCTAAAGAAATAAGATTAGGTGAGATAAAGTGTGAATTAACCCATCAGTTACCAGCTGCCTGTGTACATGCTCTTATTCCCAACTGATACTGAGAGAGTTACACTAGGTTCTCGATCAAGCACTCTTTTGGGTACAAGCTTAGGTTTGTGTAGTCTTAATAAGAGGCTCCTTTAAATAGAACCTGGAAATGTAGATTTCTTGTGGATAAATTAAGGAACTTTGCTTTTCTCTCTTTTGTTTTTAGTGTTCCTTCTTTACTAATGCCACTCCCAGGTAATAAGACACTCTCATCAACTGATAAGTATGCTGTGTTTAAAGGAATTGCAGCTGAGAAGCCTGCTGAAAGTACAGCCACTTTTGGAGGTAAAAGTTAAAATACACAACCACTATAAGCAGTTTCTTGTAATGTGTCATATATCTTGGTTTTGGCATTGAGAAGATATTAGTCTTTAAAACCAGAGCAATTATGCCAGTATAAAGTTTACAGTATGGATTCATAATGCCTTTTTGTGAATGTATTTTTTTTCTCATACTCACTAGATGGTGGAGACAAGTACAGTGCTTTCCGTGAATTAGAGCAGCCATCAGAGAGCAAATACTTAGGTAAGCAAATACTGAGGTAACTTATGGGGGGTTTGAGCTATTTTAACATATTTTCATTATATTCTTATAACAGTTCTCTATAAGCTGCAGCATCTTCATTGCTACAGTTGTAGAATAATGATGGATCTGCTTCCCTAAACAGCTTAGCAAGAAGTATCCTGGAAAAAAACAGTGCACTGTCCTGTTGGAACAATTTACAAATTGTATTTCTAGAAGACTGACATCTCTTCTGGGTGCTTCTGAGTTTTATTTTAAGACAATATGGTTGGAATTTTTTCATTTTAATTAAGGAATTGTATATTCTTAAAAGACAGAATGTTTCTGGACAAAATTACAACTTCTTTCTGTTGTTAGGGTGGAATTAAACCTTTTCAGTCTCTGGTGCTCTAAGAATAAATCTGATCCCTTATATTGAAACTTGTGGTCAACTGGTTTTGATTGGGCAAAGTAAGACCTAGGATAAAACTGCTTACCTGAGTTCATTCCTGCTTCTTATTTGTCAGAGACAGAATTCCTTTCAGAGACTGAGTTTCTGAAACTCCTGTAATGTTTTGGGAGGTACCTGTGCTCAGTACTTCTTCAGGATTAAATGCATGCAATGAAATGAAAGAACGTTTTACCTCTTTCCATACATATTCTAAACCACATAAAATTACTCTATTTGCCTGTTATCCAGCTCTGACCACTCTTAACCCTTTCACCAGCTCACATTTCTGATGGAAAAGTTTGCAATTCAGCAGTAAGTGTAGTTTGCTGTGATGTGTTAGTTTTGATCAATGAATAGCAGTTCCATGAACAGTTGTGTTGTTGCTGGTCCAAGTGAATTGATTTGGAGGGGAGGGAAAATGGAAGAATGTGTCAGGTATAGTCATGGTCCTGTACTACTGTTATAAAGAGTATTCTTCTAAGTCTTGCTTAAACACATTTAAAGTATGATATTGGTGCTGAGGAATGAAATGTTAGTGATGTACCTCTTAAAATAGAATGAAATCTGTTCATTGGACACTTGGCTTCGAGTATGCTCAATACTATAAAATGACAAGTGGTCTAAGTGTGTACATGCTGGTGAATGGGTTAAACAGTTTTCATGTTCAAAAGAAATTGCTTCATAAAAGGTAATTGTGTATGAACAGGAAAAACTTATAAAGTCAGTACATCAAAATATTTAATGTAAATTCAATGAAAATACTGTTACCAAATGTTCAGTCAGGTTTGAATTATAATCCTTATGTAGCGTGATCCTACACTCAGCAGGTAGAAGAACCAGAGAGCTGCACATCTCATGATTAATCATGCTCACTTTCATGTGAAAGTCTGTCTCCAAGCTTAGTAAAGCTGGAATCAGTCTTAGCAAGAGCCAGAAGATGCCTCCTGAGTTATATTGTATTTACTGAAGTTCTGATCACACACTCTGTAGTGTATTTAGGTGAGTCAGGTAGACTAAAATGAGAGCCTAAAAATGTCTTAAACCTCTGCTGAAACCCCATAAAGAAACTGCATGTGAGCAATATTTTGAAGGGAGAGGGGTAGAGTTGCTTCTGTAAGAAAGCAAATACTGCATTGGTGTAAGTGAAATTCAGGATTACGTTCCTTGCTTGGCAAATATGAGGATGAGGTGAGAAAAAGAACTTACGTGGAAGCTGAATAAGACAGATCACCTTTTGAATCTGTTGGTCAAGGTGTGTTTTGATATTAACACAGTGTAAAGGGAATGTCATATGACTTTGAGGCTGTTTGGAAGACTTAAGTGTGTGCTGGAATGACTTAGAATTGCTGACCTTGAAACTTGGGTGGTTCATAGAGGTTGTGTTTGCAGTTCTAGGGCTTAATTTAAATAGTTTGCATACAAACTTCTGACATTGCATGAGCTAATTTGCTTGCTCGCTTGCATGGTGTGAGTATGATGCATTTGTTGTCACTGCAGTGTCTTTAATGATTGTTTCCTCATTGTTCTTGCTCTCAGGAGAGAACCTTGCAGAGTTCAAGCCTGCAGGATCCGATGATGGCTTCACAGATTTTAAAACCGCTGACAGTATCTCACCATTAGAGCCACCTACAAAGGACAAACCATTCCCTGCACCCTTCCCTTCTCTGCCCGTTCAGTCAAAGCAGCAACCACAAGCAAAGGCCTCTTTGAACCTAGCAGACTTGGATCTCTTTTCCTCTACTGGAGAAACCAAGCAGCCATCCTTTCCACCTGCATTTAACGCGACAAAATCGGGCTCCTTTCCTCTGCCACCCCTTCCAGCTACCACTGCCCAACCAGCACCCAGCAAAAGTTCAAGCTTAGCTGATGACTTTGGAGAGTTCAACCTTTTTGGGGAGTTTTCTAACTGCTCATCAGCCAGTGGACAAGACGACTTTGCAGATTTTATGGCTTTCAACAACAGCAGTGGATTTTCTGAACAGAAACCAGAGGACAAATACAATGCAGTCAAGCTAGAGCCTGGTCCTGTTCCTCAGCCTGGCTCCTCTGCCAGCACGGTGAAGAGTGGGCAGAGTTCTGCCCCTACTGCTACACCCACCAAATACGATATCTTCAAACAGCTTTCTCTGGAGGGCTCTGGAGGAGGCTTTGAGGAGGCGAAGGACAACGCGCTTTCTTCAGTGAAGAGCGATGATGATTTTGCTGACTTTCACTCTAACAAGTTTTCTTCCACCTGCAACAGCGCAGATAAGTCCCTGGTGGACAAAGTTGCAGCCTTCAAGCAGGCCAGAGAAGACTCTGCTTCAGTGAAGTCTCTGGATCTGCCTTCAATTGGAGGTAGCAGCGTTGGCAAGGAGGATTCTGAAGACGCGTTGTCTGTTCAGTTTGACATGAAACTGGCTGATGTGGGAGGAGATCTTAAGCATGTCATGTCTGATAGCTCTTTGGATTTGCCAACAGTTAGTGGCCAGCATCCACCAGCAGCAGGTGAGGAACTGGTTAGATTGCTCTGGTAACGTAGGTGATGGACGTTTCAGTGTTCTTCTGTGTGCTAAATTACAGTATTATGCACTGGTCTTTCAGTAGTGAAAGACACTTCAATCTATGTACCCGCTAGCCAACAGCTCCTTGGCAGGGTAGCGTTTCTTTCTTGTCTTAGGAAACCATAAATAGACTGAACAGTTTGAACTCCAGGCCAGTTTATTTCTGAGATTTGACATCATCATCGTAGTGCTGGTACCTGCCAGCTATTGTCACTTAAGGGATTTGAGTGGAACATTTTCCAATGCAAGCGATGTCATTCCATTTGCGTTAGCAAGAGGGATGGCAGTGTCTCACTTTAATCTCTTGGGTTCAACAAAGCATTTGGTTTGGGGACTTCACCCACTCTGTGCTTCTACAAGGGCAGGCAGAACACTGCTTCATGCTGTTGATGAAAGCTGTTTAATCAACACCACAAGTATATCCCCGGTACTGTGGGGCTTAACCTGTGCAGCCAGTATTTTGCAGGACTGCAGGTAGAAGTATTGTAGTTAAATCCCTCACTGGACTCATTGTGCAAAGGGCCTGTAAGTGCTACTCTAATGACTGATGACTCCTAGGCTTAAATTTAAAACCATGGGCTTTTATTTATGAGGGTTTCACCTTCTTTAATTCCCCCTTATGAAAATCCTCCTGAGAGAGCGACTCGACCCTTTCTGATCTGATCACATATCACCAAACCAATACGCCAAGTGTCCTGCTTTTTCTTTTCATGTGTACATAGGAAGGTGAGGTGTAGTTAAATGTTCTGTGGCCTTCAATAATACAGGAACTGTTACTGTGTTCTAGCAAAAAGTATTGTGCAGTCAGAGGCTTTTCTAAGCAGGGGGGAGCCTACAAACTGTAAGTGTAAAAGCTGTTCCTGCAAGAATTGGTTGTTTCCAGAGGAAAAGTTTCTTCCATTTTTGCAGCTAGTGGGTAGAGATAAATACACAGTGCTGTAGTTTTGCATTCTATGGTATTTTTAAGTAGGGGAGAGAATTAAGGTGGCAACTTCATGGAAGATACTCTCAAACAGGGTACAGCGTATCAGGAATAATTTATTAGCAAAAACCTTTCGTTTTTCTCTTGCTGCTTGGTACAATTCCAAGTCGGGTGAGCTGTCAAATGCAGCACCTCCAGTGTGGTCTGGAATGTTTACTTTGGGTTTGAAAGCACTTTTTCCTAGTATTTTTCTAGCTTCTTTTGGTGGTAGTTTGACTTCTGGAGCTCTTCCACAAGCCGTGAGCTTTAGCCACAGAAATCAGTGCTGAGCGATTGCCGTTTGTGGCAGGGAAAGACTCTTTCTGGTTTGTTTAAAGGGGTTGGCCGATCATGTGCTTGTTGCTGAACTTTTGAACTCTGAAGTATTAATTAGAAGCTATTTTTATTGACCTTCAACGAGTCTGTATTCTCCTCTGGTGCCATGCAGGGTGTTTTTCCACAGGGAGAGTTTTACTCCATTGAACTCTGTTTGGGTTTCGTAGCGGAGTGTGCTCTGGCCAACCCGTTATGAATACTTGTGTGCTCACATGTTCCTTCCTGTGTGTTTGATGCATTTCAAGCTCTGAACTGCTGATGTTCAAGTCCTCTTCTTTCGGTTTACATGAAGTTAAAAAGCAGATTTCTTTTTTCCCCCCACTCTTCATTTTCTTCTATCTGTAAATCTAATGTCAAAAAGGGACAGTATCCCTTTGCCATCCTCACTGCTGAGACTAGTCTTTGGGAGCTGTATGTCTGCAAGCACAGAAACAGCAGCAGCACGGAGGTGCTGATAAATGATTTGGCTTTTCTGACATGCTGACGCAGAGGTCTTTATCCTTTGGCTATTGAGATTTCACCTTGTGTAGCTTCCAGGTATGGGCAGGTAGGTTGCTTATGCTGGGAATTAGAAAGAAATCACTGAGTTTCTTCCCAGACTTAGGTTTCTGAGGGAAGAAAGGTTTTCAGTTTTGCTCTGTCCAAAGGGGATACAGTCTCTTTAAACTTTGCTATAATTCTTTGTGTGGAAGGTAGATGATGCTAATGTTGCCTGATTTCTCTTGCATTTACTTCGTATAACCCTTTGAGCACTGACTGCATGCTGTTAGTTTCAACCAGGCTGCTTCTTTTAAGCCAAATTTGTTTCCCTCTAAGACAAAAGTCACACGAACCTGATTTATTCTGTGTCCTGCCAAATGTTGCAGCGAGAACGTACCCTCACCCGGGTATTCTCAAAGGGTTATCCATTTGCTGCACTTACCAATCTGTAAAGTACCTTTTTCTTTGGCATTATTGGAGATCTCTGTATATTTTAATCAACTTCAGGTTTTTTGCTGCTTTTCTAATGTCTAATTTCAACTAAACATTTCCTGTGTGAATGTGCCTTTTCAGATCTGCTTTGATATCTCTCTTCTGCAAGTATTGACCTGCATGCTTTATTCTGATAACGCCCTTCTGAGCTCCTATGTATCACTATCTTTTGTGATCTGTAAGTCCTGCTGTGTTAATAAATATTATCTTGGCATATTTTGAACACGTGAGGATGTGTGTGATTTGTTGCAAACCACCATGTTAAAAGTACAAAGTTTAAAGTCGTAGTATCCCCTTCAGCTGGCCGGTGCCTTTCTCTTGCAGAGCAGCGTGTGAGTGAGCTTCTTTGTCCTCTTCCAACGCTCTGACCTCGCGCCCTGTGCACTGCTGAATCTTCACCTATCAGGCTGAATAACTTGTCAAAAGAGCAGGTTTGGACTTGGGTTGAATATAGTGTGGATGGCAGAGTTGTTGCTGTGCATTGGTTTGAGGGTATGGCGTTAGTTCGGACTGAAGACAGAGAGAATGTTTTCTCTGTCCTGTTGTCTCCCCATGTGGATTTCCCTGCTGCCAGCCAAGGTTCTGGTGCACCTTTGTGAAGGGGATCAATTGGAAAACTATTTGCTGTTTAGCCCTTTGTGATTGGGAGCCCATTAAGCAATATTCAGATATTTATTTAGCTGATCTAAAGCAAATTAGTGTCCCAAAGGACTCTGCTTCCTTTCTCTGTTTGGGATGTCCTGCCTTACTAAATATTGAAACTAGCAAACATGAATGCCTTTAAAAGAGAAAAACTGAAAGCAACACCCCTCTTGCATTCTAGAAAACCAGTAGCTTATGCCTAGCCCTAAAGCTTTTTAAACTTGAGGACTTGAGCATAAAGCTGAGAGACTTAATTCTGCAGGGCTCCTTGTTGTATTTATCCATTAGGATTTCCTATGAGCTGAAATGTAAAACCCGAAGGTCTCCCATCCTGGTTAAAATCCCTACATGTAGTACAATCTTCTGAAGTGTCTTTCCCAGTTTTCTTTAGAACATCACTAACACTGTCAAGGGTTTTCCTTAAATGATTAAACTGTTGCCATTGAAGCCTCCAGCTTGTAAATCGCCTCCAGCCATAACGTAATCTGTGCTTGCTGAAATAAATTGTTATAGTTGGCTCCAATGAAGGATGTCAAGTTTTCCTCTTAGATGAGATAACACTGGGAAGCAGTCTTATAACAGTGTTCAGCCTCTGTCAGTATTCCCTGTACATTCCTTGGCAGCTCTTGCTTTGCCTGGCCCCAGCAGTGGCATGGCTGGCTTATAGTTGTCCCCAGGCAGGTTGGACTATGGCTTTGGTGGTTCAAAAGGGATGGGAAGTTAATGGTAAACATCTCAAACCTTTTGCTTTGGAAGAAATACAAACTGGCTTTGGTTTCTGAAGCGTTTGGAAAGTTACTGCACTCCAGCATGACACGGTGAAGGTTGCTTTTTCCAGTCTTGGTCCACTAGAAAATAGTTCTAAGGGGGAAAACAAATGTGGGTTTTGTGATATGTGAATGGATCTGACTTTGATTTTTACAGAGACACGTGCACCCATTCCTCCCTTCCCCATTTCAAAGTGATTTGGGGATCAATACCAGTATTGATGTGTTTAATCTGGGGGGTGTTTCATGGTCTCACCAGTGCGAAGCTGATGGTGCTAATGACACGTGGCTTTAATCTGAGTCAGAGCTTTTGGGGTTTTATAACAAAACTAAAATCTCCTGTGTCGTTTCTGCAAGGCACCACAGAATTGCTGCTGAGATTACTAAGGAATGCTGTTTTATAATGGTATATTTCACTGAAATCTATTGATCCATCTCCTGTGGTAGGACTATAGGATTCCAAAAGCATGATCAAGTCAAGATTTGCCCTGCTTCGACAGGAATTTGCTGTACGCTCTCCAAAAAAAGCTAATTCAGAAATCCCTTTTAACCTCACACAAAAAAGATGGCACATCCCCAAACCAAGGCATTTTCATAGAATTTTGCTCATTTTTTTGGGATCAAATTTGATGCTTTTCATCAACTCAGATTCTGCTCTTACTTAAAGTGTCCTCCAGGAGCAAATGGTGGTAGCTCCATAGCATCTCTCTTCATCAAATGGGATGCTTAGTTAGAAGTAATTAATCTCTTTTCCCACTTAATCATCTCTTGCTTTGCAGTAATACCACTGATACCCATGCATCTCTCTAAATTCTAAATTGCCATACCAGCAAAAGGAAGCTTTTATTCCATCGGAGGCTGGAACTGCAGCGTTGTAACCAGAGCTCTTTTATTCATCACACGTACCTGTGCTCTTTAAGGCAAAGGCTGTTGGAGAAGCAGTTCTTACCACTGCTTTGTTATAGCAAAAAGAGTGTTTTATTAAGATACCCACATCATGAAGAGCTCTCTGGGGTCAGCCAACGAGTGCTTTTCACACGTAAACTGCTGCTTCACTTACGAGCCTGGTGGCAAGTTGCTTTGCTGCCTGGCAGGGGGAAAGCTCCTCTCTTCATTATGCAGCAAATGTGCCATGAGCCCAGATAAACCTTGAGCTTTGCCCTCGCTATGGCAAAGGTTCTGATTTCACTTCCTTTATTCAGAAACATCCAGCTTGTGGGAAACAATTCTATGAAGTGCAAAGCACGGCACAGCAAAATGTGGGTTTTTTTCTCCATAGAATAAATCTCAAGCATTTCCCTTGGATTATGAACAGTTCCACATTCTCATTTTTGATGCTTTCCAATCAGTTGCTATAGGACTATGCTAGCTGTAAACCTTTTGTCTGTGAATACAGCGTTCTTCCTGTAATATAATGGTGTTAGGAAAGTTTACTTGCCAGAGTAATCCTTTAATAGCTATCCAAATAAATGTACTGAGTTGCACTGTGACATTCATCTCAGCTCTTACACCTATGCAGATGGGTTCCACATCTGCATGAATTCACCCATTGAATCATGGCTCTTACTTTGTAAAGGGCTGAAATCCTGTTCTGCCTTCCCTGCCATCACCTATTGATTCAGGACTTCCACTGCTGCTCTTGCCTGTCCCTGAGCAAGGATCGGATCAGGACTACACCAACCTTGTCCTTAAGGATGGGTTTTCAGCTCAATCTCTTCCCCTTTATCAAAGGAATAAGATGTGAATGTGCAGATCCTTGCAGTATGAACATTGCTCTCTCTTTGCATTTCCCTTTGAGCACCGAATCAACTGTGATGCTTAAATCTTTGCTAGGTTTGGAGTCAATACAAACTGGGGGATAAAAAGAGGCTGCCTCATACACCGGTGCTCTCAGGATTAATTGAAGCTGGCTAACATTGTGGAGGTTATTCTGGCACTGCCTTCAGTGCTAGCGAGGCTTTCGTTTCACTTCTTCAAACAAACCTGTGTGTTTGAGAGCACGAGGTGTGGTTTCTTGTGATAAATCACTGATCCCTTCCAAGTCAGTTCCTTTTCACCTTGGAGCCTTCTTTCTCTTCACTGTTGCCACAGGCAGGTGATTTCAGCTCCCCCCTGTTTACACTTCTGGAAGCTGCTTGCTCTATGTATTTAATATTCACATTTGAGACCTTGCTGCCTACATGTGGGGTGTGAAGGTTCCCTATTGAAGTGCTGTCATGGGCAGTGCAGCAGCTGCAGGAAGACTATCCCTTAGGAATATCTGATAGGCGCCGCACTGTGCCTTGCTGGCCCTTTGCAAAGGGCCTTTTATTGCCATAGCCATGCAACTCCATCATTATGTTGTATATTTTAGGTAATTTATACATTATATTTTATATATTATATATATAATATATTATATATGTTTAGCTAATCTATAATTAGCTCTGTATGTGGAAAGCAGCCTAAGCACAGTGTGCTCTCCGCTTCCAGCAAAAGGAATAAATGAAGGCAGAAATGCTTAACAAAGTGGCTTAATCCTCAGGCTGGGGTGGCCAGATTGACTAAAGGCTGGTAAATCAGCTTCTTCCCACCCTGGCTGTGTTCAAACCGAGCTGCTGCTGCCATGTGCCAGTTCAGACTGCAATGTCTACCCAAAGAGCCTCAGCTAAAACAATGCAGAGGCAATGTATTTTCTGGTTTAGGTTTGCTTAACCTCGAGCCTGTTTGGCCGCAGGCGCTGAGCCATGGCTGAATGTCTAATGCAAGCTGACAGTTGGTAATGCTGGACAAGAAATGCCAAATGTGGTAGAGTAGAAGTAGGTTTGTTGGGGTTTTTTGCTGCTGTAATGAGGGCTACCCAGCCCCTGGCTCTCTGTGCCTTCGCTATGGATCAGTCAGGCTTAAACATGAAAGAGCAGTGAATGAGTAGTGGACCCTGGTGCCTGTGCTGGCTCCTTTGTTGGCTCTAATGTAACCAGGCTATATCTCATACCTGCTCATGGCAGTGAGAAGAACCTCTTGGCCCATATAATTGCCAGGTGAGTATGAATGTTGGGAGCTTTCTGCAAAATGATTGGATTTACTCTATATTTACTAAGTAGTTTGTGGAAGCTAAACCATGGTCTGCAATATTCCTGTCATTCCTGGAACCCGTAAGTTGTCCATGTAACTGAGAGAAGCTTAAACAGCATTTCTGGGATTTAAAAGCCCTTACAGCACATTCCTTATGCATTAATTTTGTATTCATGCTTTGGTACAAATCAAATGTATTAATACTCTATTGGAGGGGATGGGAAGTTAGCCTGGTCTTCTGCACGGTTGGGTTTGAGATGAACTAACATGTTAAGATGTTTGAGTTGCTAATGGTTGAATTTAGATTGTGCAGCCAGCATCAGAGAACTGAACCAGTGATGTGTGCAGGCTGTACTGTCTGGTTATTTTATTAGTGCCTCTTCACTGCCTGCAGTGGGATGGTGACTTTCAGCTTAAAGTATAACACAGCATTCAAAGGTCAAGGCTTACATTTATTAAATGGAGGGTTTTTTACACCAAAGGCTTGGGTATTTATCAAGTTATTTTTGTGCAAACTCTCATTTAAGGCTCACTGAAACAACAATTCACTGTGTGTGTTCTTGCAGGTCTTTAAGACCCTCAGCAAGTTGCTGTTGGTTTTATACAACATAGAGAGATGTAACGTTTGAACTTCAGCTTCTAATTGCAGGGGTTTGTTTTTCTCAGATATAGATGACTTAAAATGTGCCCCATTTGGAAGCTATAACAGCGGGTCTGCAGTCAGCAGCCTGGCAAGCTATGACTGGTCTGACAAAGAAGACATTCATCAGGGCAAGAAGCTCGCTTCCTTTGTCCAGTCCTCAGGAAGTGGATCCTCTGCGGCTACTTCTGTCCTTCAGAAGAAGGAGACCTTGTTTGGCAGTTCAGAGAACATTACCATGACAACAGTTTCCAAAGTGACAACCTTTCCTAGTGAGGATGCTTTACAGGATGTTCCCTTTGCAGCCTTCGCAAGCTTTAAAGACCCTGTATCCAGCGCTCCAAGTGAGGATGACATCGGAGACTTCGGTGATTTCGCAAGACCTCCATCAGAAGCACAGGATGCAGCAGCTGATCAAGAGGCAGATCTCCTCGGTGGGGCTGTCTCCTCAGCACTGCAGAGAGAATCCACAGATGACTTTGGAGAATTCCAGAGCGAGAAGCCCAAAATCAGCAAGTTTGACTTCTTGGTGGCCACTTCCCAAGGCAAGGTGAAATCCAGTGAGGAGATGATCAAGAGTGAGCTGGCCACTTTTGACCTGTCTGTTCAAGGTAAGTGTGCTCAGGGTGGAGGATGCGCATGATGCATGTGCTTATCAAAGATTGGTTTTCCTAACCAAATCACCAGTTAGTTGATGGGGATTGTTCCCAAGGTCACTGGAAATGAGCTGAATTTCTCTTCGATTCCTATGGCATTTGGATATCTTCTTTCCAGATAGAAAATATTGTGCCAAAAACCTGGAGAATTGAGGAGCTGGAGCTTTATTAATTTTAAATAGCCTGTGCCTTTATGAGTAAAGGGATAACTCATTTATAACCTCGCTTTTTAGGGTCTCATAAAAGGAGCTTAAGCCTAGGAGACAGAGAGATAAATCGCTCTTCACCTTTACCAGTCCTGGAGCAGCCATTCAGAGATCGTTCAAATACTCTAAGTGAGAAGCCCGCTTTGCCTGTCATCAGGGACAAATACAAAGACTTGACTGGGGAAGTTGAGGTAAGGAGTTCTCTGGGGTGCAAGTAAATTGGCAGTGACTTCATCAGTGTGATAGCAAGGGCATTCTGTATCCAACTCTTTGGGACTTTTGCTATTTGAACTTGGGGTATGATTCTAAGACAGCATCTTGGGTTGGATGTTTTGATTGGAATCTCCTCTTAAAGGGGGCTGCTTCTCTTTTGTCTTTTAAATCTGATCAAGTGGGAGAAGTGCTGTTGCCTGAAACTCAGAACCACTTGACCTTGCAGGCTAAGCCTGTAACTGGAAATTGGTTGCAACTTTAATCTAATCCCAGTTTTGGCACTGAGACCATTGGCTTCGGGAAATGGCTTAACTTCTCTGGCTGTGTGGTAGTTATTTCTCCTGCTCATCTTGAGAATAGGTGGTAAAAAAGCTCAGGTTAGATTCTGCCAATCCTCATTTCTAGAACAGCAGATCTGTAACAAGTGTGTTGGGAGTAGGTATACCCAATGCAAACCTCTTACCCATTTAGCTGTGTTCTTCCTTTTGAAACTGGTTATAACTCTCAGAAACCAAATTTTAGAGTTCAAGTACAAAGGGAATATTTAAAGAATGGGAGTAAAAACGAGGAATAGGTCTGTGAGAAGTTTACATAGCTGCTCTGCAAATAGTCTCTTAAAATACCTGCCCACTGTGTGTCTGTTGTGATAGGGGAAAGGGAAATGTAGGAACAAGATTTAGACTGTCCTTTTCTTTCAAATAGGAAAGTGAGAGGTATGCCTATGAATGGCAAAGATGCTTGGAGAGTGCCCTGCAGGTAAGTGCACAGCCTCCTCCACAACCCTCCCTCCCTCCTTTGGGTACCACCTCACCCGGTGTTTAAGACCATACAGGCATAGAAAGGGTGGGAATCAGCCCAAGTAGATTACAGTTTTTAAACCCAAAGCTGTCACGCAGCAGAAGCATAACCCCTCACTTAAAGATCCTGCCCTAATCTCCCTGTCAGCTGTGATTAGTTTGGCTTTTGCCTACAATTACAAGTTAACTGGTTACTGTGGGGATCCTGTGTTTGGGTGCCTTGTTCAGGGCACTGACACCAGCACATGGCTCATCAGCACTGCTTGAGGAACAGGCTTGAGGCCATTCATTTCCTGGTGATGGGTGTCAGGTATTTCAAAGTCATTTGTGTATCAGCCAAAGCTGTGAACGCTGCTGTTAAACCATACAGCAATGCATGCAGCTCTTCAGGCTGTTATTTCAGTATTGAAAAGATTTGGGGGAATACATTAAGGTTTGAAATGTTATATTCTCCCCCGATCATCTTATAGTTACAGCTTGAATATATAAAAACGTGACAGAGTATGGCAATCATTTATTTAATTTGCCTCCTTTTTTTGCCCAGCAGTTTCTGTTGGGGACAGTCTTGTTGTTAATAATTGTTTTAAGGTGGATAACACCATCATCTTATGAAATTCATTTCCACCAGGTCATAAAGAAAGCAAATGATACCTTAAATGGAATCAGTAGTTCATCGGTTTGCACTGAAGTCATCCAGTCTGCCCAAGGCATGGAATATTTACTAGGTATGTTTTAATATACCTTGTTTCTTACACTGGAAGCTCTCCTCTGAAAAACAGCAATACATACTCACTCTTTCCAAGATAGTATTACTTTTTAGCTTAATCTTTGCCTGCCTCTAAATAAGGACCAACTCCTCTGCTCAATAAATGTAATACTCCTTTGAAATACCTGTCCATGACCACCTTTTGTGTTCTGTGCCTGTTCTGTGCTATTCCTGAGTTAAAAGTTCTAGGAACCTGTGCTGGCAGTGAACTCTCTGCAATCCTCTGCTGTGTTTTCTGTCAACAGGAGTTGTGGAAGTCTATAGAGTAACAAAGAGAGTTGAGCTGGGTATCAAAGCAACTGCGGTTTGTAGTGAGAAACTGCAGCAGCTGCTGAAGGATATTGATAAAGTGTGGAACAACCTGATAAGCTTCATGTCACTTGCTGCTTTAACGGTAAGACCCAAAATAAGTGATGGCTTTACTAAAACAAATGCTACAATTACACATAAAGTGAGTTCATGGGGTGCCCTAACGTTACAGTTTGTGTTTTCCTCTTGCAAAGTAGCCATTTGTGAAATCCAGTGTAAAGCTCTCTGTAAGAAAACACAATGTTTGTACATAAATAAGAGTTTTCTTAGTGTCTTAATGATGTCGGTGATATTCTGTGTGTCTGTGGACCTCTCCAATAAGGGAAATTCAGTAAAACTGAAGTTCATTTAGGAAGTCAGAATAATGTGGGGCATATTTTGGCTTTGTAATATCCTTGCAATGAATTTGAATGCTCACAACCCAGGAGCATGCTGTGTAGCAGCCCAGGGATAACTAAACTGTTCTTTTGAACTCTTTCCTTTCTCTCTGCTTCTGGAAATGCCCGAGTTTGTTTTGGTTCATGCTACAGACTGAATTCCTTCCCCTCCTCTCAATAGAGCTGCCAGAAAAAGCTCAGATGCTCTGAGACAGTCTGGTAGGAGCTTGAGAGCTTTTCTGCGTAACTGGGCAAGGGCTACAAGGGGCTCTCTGAGGGGTGGCCCTTAGAGAGGCAGCAGCCCATGGAAAGGGTCTGCAAAGAGGCTGGGAGAGAGGAACTCACTGAGGCCAGGTACAGAATAAATGCCATTAGAGGGCAATAAAATCACTTTGCCACTAAATGCTTTGCACTTCTTTGTGTATGTATATTGCAGGGAATACAGTGAGCAAAATGGCTTTATTTATCGATGGTAAAACTCCTGTTTTTAGGGAATTATCTACTGGTAGGTGCTTGATACCATCTTGCATAATGGATCCCTTTAACTCAGTATATACCTAAGGAGTCTTTACCTCTTTGTATCAGTACATCACACCAAGCATCAATAAGCAGATCATTACCATGGTTATGTTTTCAGTGACCATGTTCATTCGTGGCTTCCTTCTTGCAATACAACTATGGCCACTAAAGGTTTTGGCTTCCCAATAAACACTCATTTATAAGCAAAGCCCAGAGTCCTTGGTTTCTGCTTGAAAGACCCTTCTTCAGCTCACTGTGATTCCCTGCAAAACAGGTATTATAGATGCTCAGTCCCTTTTTACACACCTTTCACCCATTTTTGCCCTCTCCAGTACAAACAGCACTGGCAAGCAGGTATTTTTGGTGCTCTCCTGTGTTACACTTTCCATACATTACTGCTTGGCAGGTGAAGTTGATAGACGGGGATTCATCCCTTTGAACTCTGGCGCTGTTGACAGTAACAACCTAAAAAGCTATCGGGATCCTCTCCTGGTTTAAGCAAGTGGATTAAAATTTAGCTCTTGAAGTGCTTTTCCTTGGAAGATCACAGGGATTACCTTGAAGTCCAAAGCTTGGCTACATGTTCTCCAAGCCTGGCTGGTAGGAGGCCAGCTAAACTATGGGCATGGTAGGAGCTGTGAGCAAGGACTTCTTTTCCATACACAGTACTCCTGGAGTTATGTACTAGGCAGGGACTCCTCACTCCTGCAGTTCTCACATCACCTCTTTTTGTTCCTTTCCTCCACTGGCTCACTGGAAGCTGTGGAACCCACCCCTCATGTTCCCATCACAGATCCCAAGTGATGCAGAAGTGCCAATGAGCCAGGAATATTTTAGCTCAGAGGCATGTGCTGGGAAAGGTTAATTTTATCTTTTAAAGGCTTTTGTTACAAGGGAATTTTCTGCAGAGCCTTGTGGTTTTCCAGTGCAAATTAGAGGCTGACCTTCTCATTTGCTTCACTCATGCATCTGGTAAACAAATTTTAGAGTGCCTTTATTAATTTGATTGATTTACTTAAAGATTAAATGGTGTTTTCTGCAGGATTCCAATTATTCTCCATCCCTTCTGCGGGAGAGCATGGCCAGCATAGCAGGAATGTGGATTAAGAGCACACGTGTCCTAGGAGCACACCATTTGTTTAAGCTTCTTGTGTCTCCAGTCACTGCACGACAATCTGAAAGCAAATCTTCAACACTTTTATACCATCCTTATGCAAAGCTTTAAACTATCATTTATCTTGTGGCTGAAATATAAGTGGGAGAGGGGCTATACTCATGTATTACTTATTTGCAGGGTTGTTCTCCCATCCTTTACCTCTCTTTAACCTGAGCTTGTGTATTGCCGGTGACCTTAATTCTTCCCTGGTTTGGTTAACCTTAATATTTTGTGCTTCTGTGCCATATTCTAGATGCAGAAATAACCTTAGGAGAGAATAACAACTGCCCCTTTTCGCTCAGGCAATGAGAGAGACTCCAGGACAATAAACATCAGCACACACACCACTTCAAATGTGAGCAGTGCAGGCTGTGCTGGCCCATGCCTGCTTCCCTTGCAGCTGCACAAATAGCTGTTGCATACCACTGTTTATCTCCGTCCAGTTCTTAATACACCGAGTTGAAATGGAGCAACCACCGCCTGGGCTCTGTCCTCAGAAGTTTCTTCCCCTTTTGATGTGGGAACGTCAAACTTCAGAACTCTTTCCTTTGTAGTCTAACCCTGTCTTCAATTGCTCAAGTGTTATAAATGAATGCTGGTGGAGATTGCGTGGCAGGATTGCAAACACACACCAATGACTTCAATGTAACCACGCAGAGGTTTGGGCAGGAATGTGTTAGGTCGTCCCTGCCGCGGCTCTTGGGAGCAAGCAGATGGATAAGTTTGGTCGTGATGTCTGAAACGTTTTCAGTTACTTTAAGTAACTAATTTTATTGTCTAATCATATATATAGGTATAAGCCTAATTTTATTGTCTCCTTTCTTCAGCCAGATGAAAACTCACTGGATTTCTCTTCTTGTATGCTGCGGCCAGGGATTAAAAATGCCCAGGATCTTGCCTGTGGAGTGTGCCTCCTAAACGTGGATTCAAGAAGTAAGGTAAGTCGAGCAGTCTTCACTGTTAAACTCAGTTTTAATCAACAGTTTGGACTTTCATTTATGCCTTGGGTGTATCTAAAACATTTTCATGGCTATAATTTATAACTGGAAGTAGAAAAGGCAACATCTGACCTATAGATGGGACTCAAATAGTCCTGTGTCCATTGGGCTTTGGGTATGACACAGATGTGGATAAAGGGTTAAATTGTTCATAGAAGGGGGAAACTGGGATACTAAGACTTAAAAAGTGTGTG
>JBCJKH010050652.1:25395-36389 GCA_039877255.1 Loriculus beryllinus | reverse complement strand
GAAGAGCTTCTGCCTAAGAGCTCAGCTCAGTCTCCCCTCGGGCAGGTTAAAGCCATTCCCCTTGGCCTGGCCCTGCATCCCTTGTCCCAAGCCCCTCTCCAGGTTTCCTGTAGCCCCTTTAGGCACTGGAGCTGCTCTAAAATCTCCCTTCAAGGAGCCTTCTCAGACTGAGCCAGCCCAGCTCTCTCAGCCTGGCTCCAGAGCAGAGCTGCTCCAACCCTCAGAGCATCTTTGTGGTCTCCTCTGGACTCACTCCAACAGGTCTATTAGTAAGACCATCCTACTTCATGTTATAGCCACTGCCAAAGCAAATTACCCATTGAGAGTATTTGTAACATGGAAAGGGCAGTATCCTCAGCCAGCTCTGTTTCAGTGATCAAATAACCTGTGCCATATGGTGATATATGTTTCTGATGTTCTGATACATCTCAAGTGGTGCAAGCCAGCTCTTGGACCAGCTCTTGGGTTTTGGTCAGTTGTGTGCAAGGATCGTGATATATTCCTCTGAGGAACTGCCAGGCCTTTGCTCTGGGGTAGAGAAAGTGTCATTTGTTCTCAGGTACTTTGTTAGGTGGGCTGTTAATGGCATTTATCCTGTCAGCACTTGTCCTTTGTGTGCTTGAAAGGACCATTACATGGGAAATGTATTTCACTATAGCCTCACACCCACCCTACTCTCCCAACTCCCTCCTTCAAATCAAACCTAGTCCTCAGCTATTGCTGATGAATCCTTCCAAACCCTTATTCTTGAGGTTAGGAACCACCCACCTGGCTGGTGCTTATTCAGAACCAGTTTATACCCATTTGTTCCAGTGGCACTCAAGTGTTTGGGCTATTTAGCTCATTGCACTCCCTAGTGTTTACACTTCAGTTGCCAAAGAGTGATCCTTTAATAACCCCCATATCACTACTCTGTATGTATGAGTCAGCTGAAGCTCAGTCAGCCCCACAAATAGATGACATTGAACTTCCCTGCTGCAGGAGTCAGATTCAAGTTGATTCCTATGCAGTGGGATACAGGTTGTGGCCTGTGTTTGCAAACAAGTCCAAGCTTGTCTTTAGTTTCTCACATTGAGTTGCTTAAATCTAGTTTTTGAAATAACTCAGCTCTCAGGTACTTGAAAAGGTCTTTAGGTGGTTTAGAGCTTGGTCCTTCTACTGGTTTCTGGTTATGTTCCCTAAGGCACCATTCCACTCAGAAAAGCTTTGAGTCTAAGGACTAGCGCTGACTGAGAAGAAAGTAAAGTGCACACTGATGAAAACTGCGTGCTTCTTGAAGTGTTTCAGTGTAAGGGGGTTTGGGCTTACCTGGGGCATAATTTACCATGGGAAATGAATTGTTATGTGGGATGGCTGCCCTCTGTTTTGAAAAAAGCAGAATTGCTGAACAGGCTGGCATGGATTTTGTGGTGTTGATGGAGAGTCCTTCACATGATTGACTTAGGAGATGAGTTTTATGCCTGCCCTAGAGCTTGTGATGTATTCGTGTTGAAGCAGTTGTTTCCATGCTCTGTCTGTACATCCATTTGCAGAAAAGAAGGCATGCCACTGCCCAAAGCTCAGTGAGCACAGGAGCCACGTTCTGTCCTGTAAGGGCTTTACTTCTCTTTCCTGTGGGATGTCTGCAGGGGAAGGGGTGGTGATTTGATGGTAAGAAATGGGAAGGAAGGATCCATGTGGGGAAGATGGTGAACAACTGAGACTGGGTGAAGGATGAGAGAAACTTTATTTGACAAATTGACTCCTTTGACCCAAGAGAGCAGCTCTTTGCAGGTAGAAAGATCTATGTATGGGGATCCTAAATCAAACTCCTGGGAGGGATGTGACAATGTGCCACGTTCTGTCTGTTCTTTGCCTCTATCCCACTGCTGGAGGCTTTGCTCTCTTGGAAAACCAACCTGGAACGCCAGCAGGGGCATAGTGAGCCTATGCAAAGCAGGAGGAGAAACAAGCAAAATCATCCAGGTTTTGACATTTCCTCAGCCAGAAGTTCGGATTTTTCTGCTGCCTTAATAAAAAAAAGAAAAAAACCCGAATTTGGGGTCACTGACAGCTGGTGTCAGGCTCCAGAACCACCCCCCCCAAGAGGGTCATGGGGGTTTCTCCCCATGCTATGATGTCTCCCTTCAGGTGCCCTGGTTTGCACAGTGCAAGTGCCCGAATATCTGCAGGACTGAGAACTTGGCTCCACAGGTTCACGTGAGTCATCCACCCTGCAAAGCCATTGGAGAATGTCCCAAGAAGAGTGTCTCTGTCTTTCCCAAGGACAAGTGTCCCTCCAGCCTGGCTCACATACCCCTTCTGGATACTCTTTGCTTTACCAGCTGCTCCATTGAGCCATAAATTTGCCATTCCAGACCAGGAAGTCCATGTCATGCAGTAGTGAAGCCAATCTTGTGCCTTATGGTACAGGGGGAAACTGATGAACTGGCCTCCTATCCACAATCCCACATCTGTGCCCACGGTCAGCACTAGCTCATTATCCCTCTCTTGTGTGGAGTAGGAAAGAACAGTCTGGCTGCCAGCATGCTGGGCTTTGATCCAGAAGCATAAGGTGAAGGCTTGGAGAGACATATCATGTAGGGGATGAATGTTCACAAAACTCTCAATGTTTTCCACAGGGAAGTAGAAAGATGGAAAAGTGCTGGATTTAATACCTGAAACAATCAAAAAGCCAGCTGTTACATCTCCAGCTGTGCCTTTAAATAAGCCTGGATCCTAAAGAATACACCCACAGGAACTGGCACTCTTAGCTGTCTTGAGCCACAGTTACTGGTGTGTGTGTTGTACCAACATAGAATGGGCTTGAAATGATGATAACCTTAACTACTTCACCCAACTATTTGAGAAAATAACTTTTTTTTTTCCCCCTTCTTCCTTTTTTCTCATCTTTATGTAAAATGGAGCTGATGATTATTTACCCCAGGGGAACTGTCAGCTTAAAATCCTTAATGTTTGTAAAAATGCTCTTACATGTTGCAGGAGAAAGCTGCAGTTATTGTGACAGTAGCTAGATTAGGGCCTAGAAATGGGACAAAATCCTACCTGCACATACCAGAACCAAACCTGTTAATGATTTAGGCCACCACAGGCAGGAGAGTGTGGATTCTTCATTCTTGCAAGGTAAGCTGGGCTCAAGAACAGATGTGTGTTTCTTACCTATTTGGCTCCCTCCGTTCAGCAACTCCCTCTTCATGTCTTGGAGCTGCATCTGGATTTGTTCCAGCCTGAGGTTGAATTCTTCTGGATGGCATTGTTCTAGAGCAATCAGACAGTTGAATTTACAGGAGGCCACTACCTGCACATGGTAGAATTTTCCTGCTTTCTAGTTTGCAGGAGGTTTGGGGAAACCCTTTGTTTTAAAATACAGTGTCTCACCTCTATGTGTTGCTTGGTTAACCAGCCATGCCAGGGCTGTTTCTGCACCCACCTGGGTGCAGACATACCTGAACCTAGTATGCCATTTAGCACCACTTATCTTGGGAGACGTGTGACACCTTTGTGGTCAAAACAAATGGCTGGCATACAACCTGCAGCCACCACTGCACCATTAGAAACAAGATGTGTTAGCAGGGGGCAAAGAGGCACTGGACCATCTCTGCCTGCTGTGCAGGGATGCTGCTACTCCTGGGAAAGGTGAGCTCCAGCATGCTTAGCTTAAGTGATTTGCAGCTTAACTCCCTCCACACTGGCTCCTTGCTCCTTCCTGGGTAAATGCTTGAGTCCTGCCCCTTGACTCCCTTACCTTGGGTGGGTTTGGATCTGAAGGAGGCCTCCACCACGCGCCCATGGAGTGGCTGAGCGTGCCGGTAGTCATTGCGCAGTGTCCTGTTCTGCCAGTCCAGCAAGGTGTTCTCCAGGAGGCTGATCTGTGAGCAACACAGGCTTCTTATGGAGGGCAATGGGGACAATGGTTTTACCAAGAAGGGCAGTGCAGGTCCTGCAGCTCAGGAGTCAACCTAGTGAATAGTTACAGAGGAACCCACAGGGTCTCTTGCTGTGTATTAGCAAGGGAAAGGAACAGAGCATGAGGGCTCTTATCAGTTAATTCATGATAAAGGTATTTGCCTAAAGGAAGTTTTTAACACCTGATGCTATGCATGGATGGAGATTTTGCTGCTGTTGTGCAGCATACTGTTCTCACAAGTGCCTATTACCCTTCCTCCTGCCAAAAAGAATGTTTCTTTTTCAAATGAGAACACAATGTGATCCTCCACTACTGTAATCTCCATTTTATCTTGTTCTTCTCCTAGAAGAAAATGTTTCTAATGCTTCTCTTTCATTAAGGAGGATGAACCACTCTGCAACTCACTGGTAAGATAATTTGACTTGTGTTACTTTCTTCTTGCTAAAGCCTTTGTCCTGACAAGGCAGAGAGAGAGAAGGGTACCCAGCCATGTGATGGTATTCAACCGCTGGGAGAAGTGGGGTTACTGTCCAGTGCTCCTGTGCTCTCAACAACTTCCTCTGTAATGCCTCCACTGGAGCCTGGATGAACCCTCTCCTATCACAGAGCCAAAACTCACAACAGGCTGCTCCTGATATGACCCAATCTAGCTGCACAATGTAAGTGTAGACAAGAGAAAACCTGAAATGCTCTTTAAAAGTGTGCCAATTATTCAGTAATTATTTTAATGTTATGAATGGCTCTTTTATGGCTTTTGGGGGAGGGCTGGACTTTCTTGTAGTAGTTTTTGCCTTGTTGATCCTGACTTTTTTGTCCTTTTGGTAGTGCTTCAGTATGGTTGAGCTTAACTGAGCAGAGAGCTTTGTTATTGCTCACCAGACCTCAGGTAAACTGCTGCTACACAGAAATTGGCTCTTGCTCTGATGTCACATCACAGTGTCACTCCTGCAATTCCAGTTACTTAGGAGTCTACCCTCAAAAGCCCTGTAGAAGTGCCCCATTAGCCTCTTTGTTGGGCTGTTCCCCAAATCAGTGGAGAACAGAAAAGCAAGCTTGTACAAAAAGGTGAAGTGTGAAGGAAAGAGAAAGCTGCTCTGTCTGGTGAAGCTGTCACTTACCTGTGTGTGTGACAGGAGAACTGGAGAATGAAAGATGGTCCAGATCACACTCTCAGAGCAAGGTGGGGTTGTCAGTGAGCCCTGGTACCTGTAGAAGTGCGAGAGGTTTTCTGGCAGCATGGCTTGGACATCCAGAGAAAGGAGCCTTGTCGATTGACCTCAAAAGGAAACAGAGAGGGGATATTAACAACTAATGGGGAGCAAAGAGAAAGGTAAAAGCAGTGTTAGAGCTGGGGCTGGCAAATCACTCTGCCCAGAGCACTGGTATACTAGTTGGCAGAAGGGGATGAAGGAGGGAAATAAAAGGTCCTTTCAATAGATCTGTTTGCCATTCAGAACTACATGGGGTCCTGGATGTGGTGGGCAACTACAGCTCAGTGCTCTTCCAGTAGCTGTTAGTCCTCCCAGAAAACAGCGTGTATTAGTGCAGCAGAGCATCTGCTATCTGGGCTTCTGGATTGAAGGCTCATAGGAAGTTGTTATTTGATGGTGCTGCAGTGTGATGTGGAGACCTACCAGGAGGATGTTCATTGCTGCCTTAAGCATCTTCCACACCACCCTGCTGTGCAGGCTGATGTTTGAGCTGCATGGGCAGGGACACTGTGAAGTTGTGCTTGGCTATGTAACAGCAAGCAAAGCAGCTGTAAAATTTTCCCAGACTCAGTACACATGTACAGGCTTTGAGAATATCAAGGATGGAGAAAAGCATTCCCGGGTCTTACCTGCAAACCTGATTTTTGCCAGTTTGGAAATGAATTCACTGTAGTAGGTATTCTCAAAGTGTCCGTCCTAAAGACAGCATAGCAACTTGAACAGGTTAGTGACCTGCCTGTGCTTCCATACTATTAATCAGTTTGGGGGACTAATTGAGGAATTGGAAGACAAAGAGAACAGACAGTATCTCAGATATCTTGGTATGATACGAGGTACGTACATGTAGATCTCGGGGAGAATGGTGAACTGTAAGGACCCCTTTTCACCACTTCTAAACAAAATGAAGTGCTCCCATTTGCAAATCAGAGCAAGGCCTTGAAGTGCAGCAGGGAAAACCCTGCTGTCACACCTGATATTCCATGTCTACTTCTTATGGGACAAATTTATCTGGGGCTCCCAAGTCGTATTGGCTGGTATTGTGGCATAAGTGAAGAACAGTCCTCCTAAAGCACAGCTGGTGGCAGATATCCCTTAGGATAGACATGCATACCTAGTACAGGCTGTTTGTATCTGGGCTGTGATTACAGTATGAACAGTGGTCACAGACTGGCCTTGCTCAGCAGCCTGTGCATCAAACGTACCGCGTACAGGAAGGCAAGCACAGCCAGTCCATTTGGTTTGTCTTTGGCTTCTTCAAAGCTCGAGTAGTCAGCTGAGTTGTAATGGACAATGTGCAGCTGTCAGAAGAGAGACAGGGTCAGCAAGAAGTGATAAATAGCTTCCTCTGTGCTTCAAAGGACCTAGTGCAGACTGAAGGGGGAGTCACCATCCCAATTCCTGCTGCTTGTGCCTTACAGCACAGCCAAGCAGACCTTTCTATAGGGTTTTTTTAATAGGTTTATGATGAAATGTGGAAGGATATTAATGCTATGTTTTTTTCCTAGTCTTTTATAGCAGCACCATCAGGCTGAGCTGTTGCATTGCACCAATACCTGCGCTGGTGGGAGCCCTGTTTTCTCCCACTTGTCTCTGCATTGCTTGTGCAGGCTTTGTGGGCTGCAGCTTCCAATTTCCCAACTGGCAGACCTGCAATGCACCCTCCCTCCAGCTCACTCCATTCACATGTACCTCTGCAAAGTATCTCATCCCATCTATGGTGTGTTCAGAGCCACTGGTCTCCAGGTCCAGGCCACCCCAGTGCAGATGCATCTGTACAGCTGTGTAGAGGCCAGGGAGCCCTCTGGAGATGTGCATGGTGGGTGGCAAATCAATCTGAACTGAAAAAAAGCAGGATTGGAGACAGCAGTGGGTGCAGCCATGCCCATTCTTGTAGTTATGCTTACAGAGCCCAGCGCTTTCTGCCAATAACTCTTGAAATAAGCAGGAATAGGCATGTTCAGGGAACTAACTCCAGAATACAAGGAAAACCACTGAAGCATAAAGCTAACTGTGCATAAAATCTGAACTGACCTCAGGCTTGTGCACCACAAAGACTAAACCAGGCACAAAAATGACTGGGCACTAGATGTGTCTGCAGTCTTTCCTATCTAAGCATCTCTGGGTTTTTAATTAGGCACTAAAAGTGCTTTAATGCTCATCTCTCCCGTAGTACACCACATCTTGCAGGGTTCTGCACAGATTTAACTGCTTTCTTTCAGAGGAAGAAAAGGAGACTGGAGATCAGCAAAGTGACTGACCTCCTCTAACCTGTCATTATCATCTCCAGTGTTATGGAATCTGCATCTTCTAGGAACAGGCATACTGGGCCAGAACCCTCTAAGTTTGAAAAGGCTGTGTTAATGCTTGAAGGATTTGTAGAGACAAATCTCTTTGCTTCTCCTTGCCAAGGAGCATTCACAAAGAGACTATGAACCATTTGTCTTCCTGCTAATATACTGCTACAAATCATATATTATGTTAATAGATATGCCAAACCTAGAAGGGAAAATGGGAATTGCCTCATCCCAATAAAAACCCACAGCATGTTACAAAAAATAGCAACTACCCTTGCAAAATGTGGCACATTATATGATTCATTAGTCACAGATTCTGTTAGTGAGAAGCTTCTTTTGTTTGTAAACTGTTTCCAGACAGACAAGATGAAAACATCTTTCCTTGTAATATTCTGAAGAGCCTCGAGTGTGTGAGGGGGAAATCCACCTTTTTACACAAGATCCCTGCTGACTGCCTTCCAGAGTTAGGCTTATTTGCCTCAAGTACCTCACTATGGTTTCTGCTTTCTACAAAACACAGCCAGGGAATTGCGCTCTGAGTTTATGACAAGCTCAAGTGTTCTGTAAGATATTTAAAGCAAATATTTGCTGACAGCATGAAGGCAGGTAACAGCCCACTTGTCTAGGTGTTATCAGGTGGGGTTTAGCCTGGTAATTATACAAGTAGAGAGAACGTGTAGCTGGTTTCTTAGGTGAAACAGTTGATCTTCAGCTTCTCAGAGCCTGTGAGGAGAATCTTGCTGATAAATCCATCTCCCGTCCTTTAAGGTATGCTAAATCGTTTCTGCTGTGGCCCAGTGGAATATTTTCCCTGAGAGATATTGCTACCATGTCCCATCCCACTGATGCCAGTAAGAAAAGCCTGCCTGCCTTCACAAGACCTGTGAATAAGGAAAATCATTTGCCTTTGTGCTTTATTAAAATGCCCTGCATGGGAAACCCATTGTTTTGATGTTAACAAAAGAACAGGAAAATACATATGCTCAATCAGATCTGAAAGGTACACCTGCAGGAATTCATTTGTAGGCAGTAAGGGTAGCAATGCTGACATGAAAGCTTTAACTGAATGTTGAGCTTGGGAGGACGACAAACAGGAGTTATGGTTTAAGAAACACAATCACCACGGTCTTTCTCTGAAGGCATTATGTGTCTCATCACTTCATCTCCCTGCCCTCACACCATATTTCTCTCTGTCTCTGTTAGAGAGAAGAAGAAAGGACTGTCATGCAGGATTAAGGAGCTACCAGCTTTGTGTTCCAAACACCTTCCCAGAAACATTCATTCCCTCCCCACTGCAGCTATTAGAAAATTCTCTCATTGCTCATCTGTAGTCCAAAAGCATTATCCCAGCAGTACCAGCTGATGAATTATTTAGGCAATGAATTACAGACTGTAGCAGGGGAATCCAGGACCTCTTAATTTATAAACCTTGCCCCAAGACTGTGTGGCAAAAGGCAAGGCTTTTAACCCATGCTGTGCTTCAGCTTTTCATCCTGAGACCTGAAGTACCAATCCTCCGACCAGAAGGGAGGGTTTCTCCTCTGTGTTGTACTTTGTGTGACCTGCATCTAACCAAACCTCAGACACAAACCTGCTACTGAACTATGGTTCTCCATTCCTGTCATTTCTTATTATTGCAAAAGGTGCATTTTCTAAATGCAGAAAGCAGTCAGTATGCCTTCAAATACCACTCACTGATGTAGTCCTGCAGTCTTGTACTACACTGAATGAAAGGGTCAATCTATAATGCTCTATCTGCCTTTTATTCCTTTTTTGATGTCTAACAGAGAAAATATCTTGCAGAAACATAACTGGTTTTTTATTTCTCTGATTTATACATGTGTTTCTGGAGAGCTTTCCTGTGTGACTGGGGAAAACAGCAGAACTACGGGAGCAGAATGAAGTGAGATGCAAAGCAAAGTAAGGTGAGTTCAAAGAAAAAGGGCGTTGTGTGTGAATAGCATTTCAATCAGCTAAAATGAATAATCTGTTCCTGCACTGTAACAAGCCTGACATCCTCCCAGGATATCTGAGCTAGGGAAGAAAATACTGCCTATTGCTATGGCAAAGCTGGCTCCTTCCACACCATTTCAGCCTAGTGACACTGGCTGGCCAGAAAAGGTCTGTGATTGTGTTCTAGTTAGGGTAAAGTGCTGAAATTAACACACAGGAGCTCTTCCCATATCCTGTGTGTGCTAGGACTGCCAGGTGAAACCTCCAGAGGATACACCTCAGCCTACTTTATAGCTTCAAAGATGAAAGTTGTCAGGTTCAGGCATCTCTTCCATTAGCTGTCACAGCAGGAAGGTATGTGTTTTTTCCCATCAAATGCACTGCAGGACTCAAACCGGTATGATGCAAAGCTGAACTCATCAAGATGCTAGCAAAGAGGTTTGGATAAAAGGGGTGAGTTTTCAGACCTACCATTTAAGACATCTACATTTCCAAAATGTAAGGCCTTTGCTTTGCTGCTGCTGGCCTGGTCCCTGTGCTGCTGGCTGGCAGCATCACTCACTGTCATGGAAACAGTGCATGGGATGCCCCTCGATGCTGCGTGTGCAGTGGTCCATGCATGTACAAAGCGTCAACCCCATTTTGCTCAGGGGGTAAAATGGGGCTGATGGGGTCAGGCAGCACTTGCTTCTTTGATGCTTTGCTTCACTTTCTGACAGAAAGGTGACTGACAGCTCAAGCTGCTGCGGGACCAACTAAACTCCTTGCACTCTGTGCCCTGATTTCTGTTTCAGGCTGTTCCTTTGCCAGCAATGACCTTTTGGCCAGCTCCTGGTTTTTAGGCAGGTAATGAGAAGAATCCCTCTGGTCTTACCAGAGTGACCATTGTTGGTCATGGTGAAATCCCCCTGCAAAGGCCCATCGTAGCCACTCAGCTCCAGCTGCAGCAACTGGGGGTTGTACCTCACTTTTTTCCTCTGGATGTCAACTGGAGATTGGCGCTTGCCGGCACAGTCTGCAAAGTGCTTTCCCCAATGCTCTTCATCCAGCTCTCCTTCTGTGTGGAGAAGAAGCAAACCAGGTTATTAGGACATGGTGAGAACTGTTGTTAGCTCAGGAGTCAGAAGACTCTCCTCATTTGCCAGCAGGGCATGTCAATCTAATTATTATAACACCAGGAGCTGCAGCAATAAAAGGTTGCTATGCCTTCCCTAGGGTGAAAATATACATTATTCTGTCTGCAGGACAGCTGTGGTGCAAAATAAGCCTGCATTGCAGTAATAGCTTGCTGATCACTGGGGACTGAACCTCCACCAAAAGAGAAGCAGTATTTATACAGAAATGGGGATTTAAATGGGTCTCAACTGTCAAAGATGTGGAATCAGGTTCTTAAGGAATTCGAGAGTGAATAGGACCAGGGCTAGAGGTGGAAAGTCTCTGCTTAGGGTCAGGAGCCAACAGCAAATTTGCTGGTTTTAACGAAAGAGAGCTAATAAAAGAATAAAAAAGCAGAGTTCAAACCATTTCAGGTTTAACTATATTTAATCTTTTGTGGGGAAGCATGTAATTGTTGATCAGAAATGGGTGGGGAAACAAGAGGTTTAGTTCTAGGTCACTTGCCAGGTCTGC
>JBCJKH010050652.1:0-25295 GCA_039877255.1 Loriculus beryllinus | reverse complement strand
GCCCCCTTTGCACACACACCAAATACTAAGTGATTCACTTAGATAGTGAATCTAGTACATTCCACACCAGGATAGGCCGATCCTGAGTGTCCCAATGTCAAGATTCAGTTTATTACTCTGAGCTCTTGGTGGCACTTCAGCTCCAAGCCCTAATAGCCCCTAAAGGGCATGCCAAGTGTTAATACCAATTCCTTTTGCTGCTCAGTGTCACTAGCTCAGACACAGGCCTTTGACATGAGACTAAGAATTCAAGGCCACAGCTTCACCTGCACATGTTCATCATCTCTGCAAGTATTTAATATTACAAACCTCCTCTGGTCACCTCGTAGAGGAAGTAAATGTGTAGGAGACCTGGCATGCTGGATGCTATCCTTTTTCTGATGGTTGTAAGCCTTTTAGCCTTAATGTGAATCTCTCCTGCGGAGGACTGGGTGCTGCTGAAACTGAGCAAATGCTTGAGCCCTTCAAGGCTATTTGCCCTTTCCATAGGGCTATATTTAGGACTTCAAGTAGAAATGTTGACGCCATCTCTGTCATGGCTGTAAGTGACAACCAGTAAAGAAACCTTTTCTTCTTCAGCCCAGAACTGAGATATATTGATTAAGGTCAGAGTCATGTCTGTCTGACACAAACAGAGCTACAGCTGAGGAATAATCCTCATGTGACTGTGGAACTCAGACTTCAAAACCTGCAGAGATGGGTTGGAAGGCAAGGTGATTGCTGTAAAAAGGGAAATAACACCTGAGGAATGGTTACTATTTGTTAATCATTTTATTTCATTGAAGCAATGTCAGTTTGCAGGTGTTTGTTTACTGGCATTGATTAAATATGGGGGAGTTAGGACATGCAGAGAGCCCAGCCTAAATAAAACCCCAGAGAGAACTTCTGCAAACAGCTTAGTGTCCTAATTGCACTATCTCATCTATTCAACAATATCCTTTGCTTTATCTCGATTCCCAGCCCACTGCAGATCATAAAAAGACTATCATTTACTTCAGTGAGCTCTGCAAACAACCTCCTGAAATGGAAGAAAAGATAAAATTTCATAAAGAATATAAATACATAAATAAGCACTTCTTAGTGATCTGCACTGCGTGGGATATGACAATGAAACAATAAGTAGGCAGTATTTAAAGCTTTTCATTCCAGGATCATCCAAAGGGCAGCTTTTATTTAAACACATGTGAAGGTTTCCCTCATTGTTTGAACCTCCTTAGTCTGCCAACTCTGACAATGTATCATAGCCACACAAAGGAGTAAAAAGGGGTAACATTGAAGAGAATCACTTTCAAGACACACAGGCATCAATGAAGTGCATTAAATTAGGTGCTCTGTGAAGATCTTTCACTAATGGAAAGAGAGTCGAGCTGAGTGTTGCTTCTGCAGCACCAAAAGCATGGGAGTGTCTTAAGCAAGCAGTAGAAATCCCAAACCAGCCTCATTGTGCATTACCTTTGTATGTCCAATGCACAAGGTGAGAGCAGCTCAGATGCACCAGGAGCAGGTAGAACAAGGCAGCGGTGATCCACATCTCTCTCACTGTATCTGCTGTAAGAATCAAAGGGGAGAGTGAGTTCTTTACAAATCCTTAGGAAGCACAAAGACCAACTTAGTCTGGGTCTGGCCCTTCCAGCACCCATCTTGCCCTTCTACCCATCCAAAACAGTACTAGCAAACAATGCCCCTGAGAGATTTTATTTGGACAGTCAGCTTTAAATACTGAGGGCACTTTATCGACCCTTCGAACCAAGCTGTCTGTGCAAATGGAACAAGTTTCACCACCAGCAGCCAAAGCTGGTGGTCTCAGTGCTGTCTGTACACACTCCTGCCCACTTTTCCTGTCCATTCATTCCTGATGAGCAGGGTGAAACGCTTCATTGCAAGTATCTGTAAAACAGTGCTTTGTAAGCAAAGATGCCTAATACAGAGCTCCAAACACTGTCCTGAGATGGCAAACTGTTCCCTTGTTACACAAAGGAAGGAGCTGAGGCAGAAGGCATTTAAGGGACTGGTTTTCACACTCTTACTAGAACTCAGAATCGTAGGCACTTAGCTCCTTTGAAATTACACTTCTGAGGCCAGGTTTACAAATGCTCTCACAGCTTAGTATTTCAAAGCATTTTGCTTTCAACACCATCTCTGGTCACTGAAAATCTAATTTTGAATGGGAGAGATTTGCAACCTTTGGAAAACTTGGAGTTGTGAAAAAGCGTTTAGGCTGCTGGAAGACACAGATAATGAAACCCTGATGGCTTTTTAAAACCATACAGGAACTCAAAAAACAAGTAGGAGGTATCAGATGTCCAAATGTTCTTCTGGACTTCAGGAGCTGCTCTGCACATCCTTAGGCACTCGATTTCCCTAAAAATGTGTCCTGAGCAAATAGTTGCCCAAGATCCAGTGAAAGAGTAATTCAGCAGTCCAGGGAGCAGGCCACGGATCTTCTGCCTGCCTTTTGTATCCTGTTACTAGGCAAATGTCAATCCCTTTGAATAGCCTTCCCCTCCCTTTAAGAATGAGCAACAGCCCTTTCTGTCCAGCAGTGCTTCCCAACCCATAAACCCGCTTTAAGAACAAAAGGGAAGCAGAAATCTCCCCTGAAATAGAATATTCACCTGGTGCTGAGAAGAGCACATGCAGTGCAACTTTGCTGTTGATTGTGGGTGACAGGCAGCAATATGAAACACTTGGCAAGAAAGCTGACGTCAATGAAATCAGAGCACTTCTGGTTGCAGTATCCCTGCCACTTGCAATGATATTTGCACTTACTGTTTTCAGCAATAGGGTACGTAATAATAGAAATTGAACAATAAGAGCTGCAGGTGAGTTTCAGATGTGAACTAGGATTAGGCTGTCCTGAAGAACAGAAGCAGGTTTTCTATTCAAAATCTGACTCTTTGCAAAGGAATTGTTAACATTCAAAGGCTTTCCTGGTTTGCGCTGTGCATATTTAATTTTTGGAATTATTACTGCTGTAATATTGGTGATTAACCAAATGTGTATTTTTTTCCCTCTCTCCCCTAAAGAAGTCATTTATCCTGACAGTTGCACTGAACTGTGTAAGGACTAAACTAATCAAACATGCCCTGCAATGCTCTTCATAATCCTTGTGTATCCTGTTGGGTAAATAGGCTTTGAAATTAGCTGAGGGAGAAGTTTTGGGGGTTTATGCTGTTCATCCTCCAGGATTCCACACAGCAGCACAGGAGGGTGTGAACAAGAGTCAGGAAGAGGAGGTCGCTCTTGCTTCACAGCATCTCTCCTGTCACCCTTCCTGCCTGTGTGTGCCAAGAGTGTTTAAATGGATGTCACTTAGGGACAAGCTGTGCTTTATCGATCAGCCAGCCCAGTCTGCACAAAGGGTTTGAAATAAAGCCCATTTGGGAATGTACTGGCGCCAGGGAACTGGAGATGACAGTGAATTAATTTTTAATGGAGCTTTTGCAACATGCTAGAATTGTGACATTTTAATTGCCATCAGCAGGAGCCCTGGGTGCTCAGCACAGCCAAAACCAACATCTCTGTTAGCTCAAGTTAGCTTCTTCCAGATTAGTGGTTACTCTGGAAGGCACAGCAATCTGGGGACAGGGTTTATTAAGGGCACTAAGTATGAATTTGCTTTGGAGTTAGCACAGAATAATTTTAATTAAACTCATTAAACGTAGTTGAATATTAAGCTTCTAACTACAAGTTGAATAATAAGGGAGGAGACCTTCTCCTGTATGAAGTATTGCACACACCATTATTGGGTTTGGAGCTATAGCTTTCTTAGTGTCTATGGTATTACACCTGGCTTGAGGCTCGTCTTTGCTAGTCACCTCTTTTGCCATCTCAATGTAATTGCCAGAGAGAAGTATGGACGCAGTGCCCAGGAACTCCAGACATCACAGCAGGACCATGCTTGAAGTAAACTGGTGTTTTACAGGTGAAGAAGATGGTAGGTCTAACAGGACTCCACTCTACACCCAAATTTAGATGGTGAGAAAAGCTCATGTCAGGTTATCTCAGTTTTGAATATTCTTGGCATGATTTCCTCACAAAGCCAGGCTGCTTTCACACAGATGCAGTTACACAGACTTCAGCCTCCCCAACCCTGCCTTGACTACATTAGGAAATAAGCCTTTTATCCCACATCATTGGCTTCCATGCATTTCACTTTTATCTCTACAGTTTCCCCTGACTCTTTGCCATCTTTTAAACCCTGCTTCTCCCAGGCTCTTCCCTCTGTCCTCGCTGGCCTAAACCTCAGCTCAAGTCTGACTTTCAGATCCATTCTGAGCAGTGGTAGCCACATTAAAACCTTACCATTGCATTGAAGTAGCTGGCTCAATACCTCAGTGCTCCTTTGACCCAGAATTTGAAAGGGTTAACTCCTTTCCCTCTGAATCAACAGGAATTTCATCCCGGGTTGCAGTAATAGCTGCATCACTCCCAGGCCAACAAACATTTGACCAGGAGCAGGCTGTTTGATGTAAGATGGATTGATTGCCTTCAATCAGGTTATCTAGGTATTCGTAAGTGAGTCCAAAACCTCTTCAAATAGAGCTCTCTCTGCTGAACTCCAGCTGGAGGAATGAGCCTACACAAGTTTCATGAAGACAAAAAGCAGCTAGTGCTGCTAGCCCCAAACCCATGAATAAAGCTGGCAACAGCTGTGCAGATTGAAACACGACATCCTTTTATTCAACAATTCCTGTAATGTTTTTACATCACCCATCCAAAATTGGCCCTTGCTTCTTTGAGTTTTACCTATGCTTTATTTCCCCCCAACCTCATTTTTGCCCCCTGCCTTCCAGCTACATACAGAGATCACAGAAGTCAAAGCACTGGAATTCATTTCTCCAGTTCACACAATCCCTTTAGGCCTCCATCTTCTTCTGGACTATTTGGATGTGCTTGGCTAAATTCATCCTCTCCTACCATAAATTCAGACACATTTGTTAATTCTGCCACAGCTTTGTGATAGAAATGGGCTTTGAGGGAGTCAGGGATAGACACTGGAGGTTTACACCAGTGTTCCTAAAAGCAGGATTTGTCCATTTTAAAGCAGAGAGGTTCCCTCTGGAAATTTCATTTCACGGTCTAACAGATCTCAGCATTAGCTACCTGCAGTTCATTGTCAACCTAAATGTTCTTTTGCTCAGTTTCAGCCAATTACTCTTACTCATAGGTATAGCTCTTGGATCACCTTAAAGCACTTTTCCTTCTTTAATGCTCACATCACTTCTGGGGTGGTTATCACCTCATGCACCATGAGCAGCCTTTCACTCACCATTTTCCCAAGGTGGCAAAAAGGACAATGTGATGCTATAAAAAGAAGAGAACATGGTCAAATAATCCCTCTTCATTTTCATTTCCAGGAAATGTAATTACAGTTCTTGTAATGTCTTTATAGGTCTGCTCTACAGACTTTGCTGAAAGTGACTTACGTCACTTATGTGACTTATATCAAGTTATGTTCTGGATGTCTACTTGAGACTTTGGAAAATAAACCCAAAATGTGCAGGAAGGATTAGGAAAGGTCCATCTTCCCTCTATATTTAGTGTGAGGTACACAAGAACATGGCCTGAGTGCTGCGGAGAGCTGGCCAGGGAGAAGTTTTTCCATCATACCAGGGCTCTGTGCTGTGAAATACATGGTGGTGGGAAAAAGAAGGAATAACTCACTTAGAAGACAGCTTGTGAGCCTGTGCAAATACTCATCCACCTTCTCAGACACCGTGTTAATAGTATTTTATACATATTTGCACATCTTTCCATAAAAATGCTCATTTTTGATCCTGACCTCTTAGTGTGATAACACACAGACAAAGCACACTTGCTGTTCAGTCTCTCCGACATTCAATATTAGCAGTGCCTAAGCACAGGAGAAATCTCTAAGCTCCTCAACCAACAAACACTCCTCACAGAAAAAATAAAGGTTCTGGAAATGTGGCTGTTGCCCATTGCTGGGTGAGCACTTTTCCTTTCTTATTTCAGCTGCATTGTGCGTTGAGCAGCTGTGACATCCAGTGGCCAAACACAATACGTTTGGGTCTGGTAGAGAACTCTTCATACATAGTAACAATAACAGAGCCCTTCCATTGCACTTTTCATCTTCAAAGAGTTGTATAAGCAGTATTTCATTAACCCCTACATAGCTCAGTGGGGCAGATGAATGTAGTGACCCTAATGTGAGAAGGGGTTACGACTTTCCAAGCACAGCAGGCAGCTCTTTAGGCAGGCAAAGAACCTGCCCTAGGGCCGGAATGCAAGACCATCACCACCACTGTAGGAAGCAGCTGCTGAGAGACAAGGCATAAGAAAGGAGCAACTCATCTGGCATCTGATGAAGATACCATACCTGAGGAAAGGGTTGTGCTTGTTTTCCCTGGAGCAAGAGAGTTCATGCTAATGGACTGGGCAAAGCTGTATCTGAGGACATGGCATGACCAGAGCTGTTTTCAAGAGGTGTTTTGTCAGGGTCCTGTTCAAAGGAAAAGGCTTCTGCAGTGATTTTTCTGGAGACATCAGAGGACTTTTCTGATAGATGTAGAAGGGAGGGAAAGGCGTGCAAACAGATTTGGATTCAGAAATACAGTGGTGGAACCAAAGAAATGTGACTGTAATAATATCCCACTGGTTAACTGGGATTCCTGGTGTGACAGGTAAATTGGAAGCTACAGAAAATAAAAAAACAAATCAGGGGAAAAGAGGAACTGGGTCTTGCCCATGCAGCAGAGTATCCCAGTTCGATGCTAAAAACTCTATTGCACAAAGAAAGAAAGAAAGAAAGAAAGAAATGGACCAAGAGATGGGTTTTCACAGGCCTGTGTTAATGGGGAGGATTAGTGGATATAAAGATTCTGACAAAGGTTTAATGGTTGCTTTTAGACTTAGGAATTCTAGACTTTTCTTAACCCTTTGTCTGTGCTTGAGGTATGTGGTGACGGAGCTGAGTGGGTTTGCTGAGCTGCTCACAGCCTATGAGTGTTAGCTTTCAGTGAGTTTTAAGTTTTAATGGTGTAATTACTCCATATCCCGTGGAGTGCAAGATCCAGGAAGTAAAAGTTCTGTATCTTAAGTATGAGTTTGCTACCTTAAGGTTCTTTTCTAGCCCGTGCAGAGAAACACCCTTAATACAGATGCTGTGTTTCATATGGATATCTTTGAGGTCAATCCAGACATGACTGTTTCTTTTATCCTTGTTTCCTTTTGATTATAAAAGCAGACTTGCGTGGTTCAGAGAGCCAAACTATGGACAGATGTATTCAGTTTCAGAGCTTGAGAAATCAGTCCCTGCTTTCCCCAAGTTATCTGTGCTTCAGTGGTTGCGTGCTCAGACCTGCAGTGGATTTTTGCTGCAGGCAGTGTCCATGCAAGGACATTCAGCATGAGCAGAAGCTCCCACAGTCCCTCCTCTCTCCCTTATCACCACTGTGCAAGGCCAGAGAAGATGATAGGAGCTCAAAGCGATTCCCATGAGAAAAGAGGTCAATTTTTATGGCAGGAAGACAACATAAAGGGAATTTAAATCCTACTGTCTGTGCTGTACCTGTTCTGTGGCAAGAGAATCCTGCTTGATAAGTCTTGTGCTTTACATTAAGTGCTACACGTTCATTAAGAAAACAAATGGGTTGTTACTGGTTTATTCACACTGGGGTTTGGGTTTTTTCTCAGGTCTCCATTCTAAAAACCCCTAAATACCAAATATAATTCCTTAATGGCTAATCGATTCCTAGCTTGCTTTCCCCTTTTTTGCAGAATGTATTTCAAAGTGAGAGAGAAGGACCTGTTCAGCAAGGAGTCTCAAACCCCCTGTAAGAGGCAATGTGAGATTGCCCACTGGCTTCTCTAAAGGGGATTACTTAATGGTTTCACCGTGGTTTGAATGAGCAGCTATGGCCTTTGGAGGCACAGTCCTGACAATTAATATCCAGCTGGTTTAAAAGGTTTTGGTCTCACCTCAAATCACCATAACAGATCGTTAGCTGCTGGGAAATGTACCCCAGGGTATTAGCACCCTGATTTGTGCATTGGTTCACTTCCAAATACCCTTCACCATCACCTAGAAATGCATGTAGTAGTTTTATAAGTAGGTTAGCATTTGCAGAAGTTACAAAGTAGTATATTTTTCCTATTCCAGCCATCTTATCTGTATCTTCTGTTGCTGCCATAGTTGCTCCATCTTAAATAAAATCAAAGTACTCTGCTTAGTACATAGCTGTTTAATACAGCTCTTGTATACTCATGTAGACTGATTAACCCATGCTATATATCCATAGCTGCATACAAACCTGTGTCCGTAGTATCACTGTCAAAAATGGCCAGTTAGTTTAATGTCACTTGCATCTTCAGCATCCATTAAACCCCCTTTAGGATTGAATAAACCCTGAGTACCCACTTCATAGAAACTCACGACACAAAATCCTCTGGCTAAGGTCTGAAAGCTCCCTGCCCTGCCCCTGCTGGCTTGGAAACCAGGGGCAGTATTTTCCATAGAAAATTCAAATCCCAACTCAACTGAAGCCAGCTGGAGTTGGAGAAAGTCAGAAATCAGACTGTCAGGTGAGGTCTCAAGACGGGGTCTCTGCAGCCATGCAGGGTTGGTCACTCCAGCAGCAGGTCCTCACTGACAACTCTTTATTTAAGTTTTGTGCTGTAACTGTGAGGTTCCTAATTGAGGACCTGAACAGATCTAATTCAGTCTGGGTTCTTCCCTTACCCCAGTCACTGCACTGAAGTTACTTTCAGATTGGCTATTAAATGCAGGAACTGGTGGCTTTTAAATCATTTTCAGGATGCTAACCAGTCCATCTCTGACCTCTTGGGAGAAGACAGGAGAATTAAAAGAAGTGGTGGAAGTTACAAGCATTAGGACATCAGGTCTGTCTTCTCAAGTAATTTAATTACTCACGTGCCTAAAACCTGTGCTGTTTAATCGCAGAGTGAAGCTGTAAGACAAAAGCATGACAGAACAGGGGGATGAGAAGCAAGAGAGAAGGTTGTAAAGTCAGAGGAGGTTTTGACTGCCTGGAAGATAACATCTCAAACAGTCATTCAATAATGTTAATAGATGCCAGAAACAGCATTCGTCAGGCTCTGCCATTACCTTTCCAATGAACGCTCCTTAAAAATACCAGGATCTGCAGAGTGAATGAAGAGAAGAAACCTGAGCGACAGAGCTGTGACTCCTGCTTTCCTCCGGAGATCTCACCTCGAGTGCAGTGGCACAGTCAGGAAGCCTCACTCACTTTGATGCAGGACTGCTTTGCAAAGAGACACTTATCAAAACATGGACAGGTTGACACTTGCAGAGCTGTGGGATAGAGGAGATGAGGGTGGTGCATACAACAGAGACCCAGACACATGTTCCTCAGGTGTTTTGGGAGGCACTGGGTTGGGGGGGGGAAAGAAGTCCCTGAGTATTCAGGAAGTGCTTTCAAGCTGCTAAGAATGCTCACACCCTGCAAGGCACCCTACACTGCATAATGGTTCTTTAGCATACTAATGCACCGGCAAACAAGTCCTGATCTGTGGTAGTTCTGCTCCCTGCCTTGGCATCCTCAATCATTTGCATCAGTGATTTCACACTCTGCAAAGCTTCGAACTCTCCTCCTGCCCAACCACTTTAAACAGGGAAGGAAAAGGCCGGCCTCATCAGCTTCTGTGCTCATGAGCATGTTGCAAGCAATTAAAAAACCTTACATATATTACACTTAAGAGTTTTCCTAAGGTCTGTAAAGCACAAGGAATGACTAGGCCTTGCAATGCAGGGAGATGTGGATCATGAGAATTGTTTTCCCTTGCTGGGTTGTGGATGCCTGTGAGCCTGAGCTGTGTTGGTGTTTCTTCTCCATCTGCTCCATCAGCATGTTATATCAACGTGTTAGTGTACTTGTGCGGGCTGTCAAACTGGATTACTAGTTACAGTGGCTTTATGATTCCTTAAACTCTCTGTTCCCAGTGTCCACCCCATTAGGTATACATCCCCCTCCCAAACCATGAAAGAAATATTTTAAGAGAGTGCACTGAGTATTTGATTAGCTGGTAACAAGCCTGAATTCCCACAGAAACTCATGCTGGCTCCGTATCTCATAGCCTTAGGGATGCTCAAATTTGAAGAAAAAGAAAAACCAGGCAGGATACATGACTGAGCAGTGGCATTTTCATTTCATATTAACATGTATTTTACAGCGCAATTTTAAATCTGCTGATCCAGGAAATATTATGCCAACACCTGAACAGTGCCAGGCTTCTGCTCATGGATGCCTGATCAATGCTGCCTCTAGCTACTGCAGTGCCAGTGTCTTCAGCTGTGCCTTCTCTTGCAGACACACGACTCAATGGAGCGGACACTGCTCTTGGCACAGCATCTGTGACCAGAATTCCACACGAGTCCTGCTGCCAGGAATGGGACCATGTGGTTGGGAGGGGATACAGGTTCTCAGCACACAGTTTTCTGCTCACACTCCAGCAGAGGAAACTTGCTTGCTCTGTGCTGGTTTTATGGTCACAAGGAAAGATGAGCCTCAGCAAGGGATGAGTGGAAGAGCTTAGGCTGGTCTTCTGCAGCCAGTCCTTTCTCACAGCTTTGATTTGGTTGAACAGAGATATAGAGCTGCAAGAAGCCCAGGGCTCAGCTGCCCAGGCCAGAGGGTTCACTTTACACTCCACTTCTGCCTGCCAGCAAGTTTTGACCTTTCCGAACGTCTTCTATTCCCAAAGAGCACCCTACCATACTTCACCATCAGCCTTTTACTCAAGCACTACAATGGTGAATTTCCCTCAGCTTTAGACTTTCTTGTGCTCCATCTTCCCTAGCTCATCATAAGACTCAACACCTCTATGTGATTTTTTTTCATGCACAGCAATTTTATGAAGGCAAAACCAGTGGAGCATCTCTAATCCAGCAGCTGTCCAGCATAAAAATCCAGTTGTATGATTTCTACCATCTGATTACTCAGGAGCACGTTTTGGCAGGGAATGCTCCCTTCTCATTCATTTGCACCAGTAATGGTAAAGCCCCAGGATAAACCAGAAACTACTGCCAAAGACACAGCTATAGAGGGTATAACATGCAGTTTTGGGGAGGTTGGCACTGTGAGGTGACAGTTTAATTACAAGGGCTTTTTGTGACCAGTATTTTTTCTCTCAGCTGTGTGCAGCCCAGCAGCAGTTCAACCTGATTCACGGCCCTGCAGCCCACATGAATCTGCACACTCAGCAAGGCAGAAAGAGCACCAAAACCCACCGTGGGCATGTGGGCCATACCTCAGTGTCACAGAGCAGCTTGGGTTTCACATGGTGTCTCCTTGCTAGGAGCCATGCAGGGGGGCCTGGCGGGGTGCTGTGTCTGCATGGCGTGCTTAAGGGAAGGAATCAGTTCAACTGATTTCCTTTGCTTTTTATTAAGGCTTAAAGCTTGCCCTGGGGGGCTGTTCTCAGGAAGGGAAGAAAAACGTGCCCAGAAGAAACAATCAGTCATAGGTTGAAGGGTGAGGCAGCTCCTGAACAAGCGCAAGTATTACTGACTTTGCAAACAACATGTTTTGCACAGTGCAGTGGAAAAGGGGGCACTGTCAGGTCCCTGGAACCCCTAGCTCCAGGCTTGGGGAACTTCATTGGTTTGGTATTATGTACGTTAAACACTACAGAGCAAGGCCCGCATGAGTGTCAGTGAAAATGGAAGGAAGCAAACCCAGGGGAATTGGGAGTCCCCATGGGATGACATGCATGGGTCTGGGTGCTGCAGTGTCCCAGCAAGGCAAAGCACTGGTCCCTGGTCATGGCTTCTGTCCTGGGTTCAGCAGTAGCAGGCATTTTTCTTCTCAGTAGCTGCTGCAGTGCTGTGGTTTTGACTTTAGCCTGGGAACAGTGCTAATAACACCAATGGTTTTATTCCTGCTGTCAGTCTCACTGCTGAGAATGGTGCTGTGCCTTCAACAGCAGCAATCACATCCAAGAGCGAAGGCTGAAGGTGATGGGATTCACCTTGAGGTGCGGTGTTCCCGAGGCAGCGAACCGCCTCCGTATCATAGCATCCCAGCCTGGTTTGGGTTGAAGGGACCTTAAAGCTCACCCAGCTCCAACCCCTGTCACAGGCAGGGACCCCTTCCACTGGAGCAGCTTGCTCCAAGCCCCTGTGTCCAACCTGGCCTTGAACACTGCCAGGGATGGGGCAGCCACAGTTAACAGTCACTTAAAAATCAGAGTAAAACTTTATTAATTAACCTTTCCTAGTACTAAGAAGTCTTCCTCTTGTCAGCATGCCCCCTTCTCCCTCTTTTCGGCCACTGTTCCTACACCACCCTCCCCCCCCCCCCCCCCCCACGGAAGCCTGGCTGTACCCGGGATTCCAGCAACACAACTTCCAGTGTAATGACAATAAACACGTTACAGTTCCCTCTCCCTCACACCTGCACGGGGGGGGGGGGGTGTTGCTCACCCAGTCAATGTCCCCGTGTGCCCAGTGTCCCCCCGCACACAGGACACGGCTCACTGTACGTGCAGGCAGCATCCGGCACCCGGTGGATGCCGCCGGTAACGGGGTTTGCCATGGTTCACGGCCATGCCACACACGGGACCCCGACAACCGCCATCTCCCGCCCAGCGCGCATGCGCCGTGAGGGGAAACGGCGGCGGGGGGGGGGGGGAGAGGTGAATATGGCCCCGCCCCCTCCGTACGGGGATTTTCCACGAGGCGAACGGCGGAACCGAGCGGGCCGCCGCGGCACGTAGCGCACGCACCCGAGCCCGCCTCTGGCGCGAGGAGGAGGTAGCCAATAGAAGAGCGGAGAAAGGCCGAGCTGGCCAATGGAATTGCGGCGAAGGGCTGAACCGACCAATGGAAGGCGGGTGGAGGGGCGGGACGTGTGCGCGGGGTGGGTATTGCCTGGGGTCCGCGCAGCCGCTCGGTCCCAGTGTGAGGTGAGGCGCGGAGGGGTTGGTGCTGCCGTAGTGGGGCTGCTGGGCCGAAGGTGAGTGTGGCGGCGGGGGTGCGGGCCTCAGCGGCCCCGTCCCTCCGCAGTTAACTACGGGACGAGGGATCCTGGCCGGCCGCGGGTTCCGGAGCCACTACCGCCGTATTAAGATGGGGCCTCGAGGGCTCTGCGTGTGACCCCGGCCGGGCCTAGGCGGTCTGTGAGGGAGCGAGGGCCGCTGCGTGTGCTTCCAGCAGCACGGCACTGCAGCCGCATCGCGTGAGGGAGGCCTTCCCCGGTGTAAGCCTTGTCAGCGTGGGCAGAGGGGTTAAAACCTTCTGGGGTATATGGTGGGTCAGAGCTTTTCAAAAGCAGTGTTTAACTCTTATCTCTTAATCATTAACAAATGCTTTCGGGTTGTGTGTCGTGATTTGGACTTTCCCCTCTTCAGTTGCAGTGGATGTCCTTCAGCTTCAGATCTCAAATATTTTAACGTTTGATGTCAGCACTCAGATGGATTCTCTATCCCTGGAAGTGTTCAAAGCAGGTTGGATGGGGTTTGAAGCGACCTGGTCTAGTGGAAAGATGTCCTTGCCCATGGTAGAGTGGTTGGAGCTGGGTGATGTTTGAAGGGTCTCTTCCAGCCCAATGCCTTCTGTGAAATCTGTGTGCCTGAGGCCTCCCAATGGCATTGATTAAGTGCTGGTTATCTCAGGGCAGCACTTGTAGAGAGTAGCACATGGCCACTTACTGTGCATCTCTGGATATTACGGTGTGGAAAAAAAGCCTCTTCACGGATTTGCCTCGTGCGCGGCTACCAGAGAGGCTCCTGGGTCTCTCTCTGGGTCCGTTACATGCCTGCTGAGTCACAGGGCAGGGCTGTGACTTTCTCAGTCTGCCAGGAAGTAGTGAAGTTTGTCATCCAAACCCACAGACTGAGGCAGTGCAAGTTCAGGCCTCCATCTTCTTAAATAGCGAAGTATTTCAGTGTATCTGTGCTTTGCTCCTTGCCAGGCATTACTTAAAATACACTGCATCATGTTGCAGATCATGGAGGTGGATTAATACCATGTGGAACGAAAAGGAGAGAGGTTGGAAAGTGTCCTAAGTTGGAGCAGTCTGCATTTTTGTTAGAATACTGTATTCCCTGTAGAGAGCACAGGTTCAGATACAGAGTAAGTGGTTGTATCACAGAATTTATCACAGAATCATTAGGGTTGGAAGGGACCTCTGGAGAATCATTTGTTCCAACCCCCTTGCCAACGTTTGGACTTTAGTTAATAGTGAGGCTTGTACTCGAAACTGGCAGTGGTCTGTAGCTGGGCCTTGAAGCAGGTAACAGTGTGTGCTTATGTGGAGGTCAGGAAAACTAGTATGTGTGTGTTTGGTTCCTCCATGAAGGGAGACGCTGACCTTGCCGGCAGATACAGTGCAAAACAAGGTTTAAGGCAGTGTGTACATTAATTATCACTCTGGTATTTGTGTGTTTGGCTAGCTCCATCACTGAGTACAAAGGTCTGGGGTGCTACTGATGGGCTTTCTTGTGTTTTGTTAGCATTTCCACAGCTAGACCTGTGCTAACCCTTACTTTCTAGACGTGGCTGAATTGATTGAGGCAGAATATGTAACACTCGGCTTCTGATGGGCTAAACAGCATCAGATTTTTACCCAGGAACATCTTGGGGGAAAGCTGCTTCTTGAACATGTGAGGGGGTTGGGAAGATGAGCCAAAGGAAGAGGAGAAAAAAAAAAAGTGTGAGGAATTTCTGAAACACTGCAGTGCTGTGAAATGCTTCCTCCTAAGGAAAAGGGAGGGACTGCTGGAGAGGTCACTTGTCAAGGGTGCTTGAGTAATGTCGGACCTGGCAGGCAATACCAGTGGAAGCTCTTACAGGGTGTATTCCTGAAGTGCCACCTTTGTGAAGGTCAGCAGACAGTTGTTGAATTGCTTACTTACCGTGAGCTGGCTGGCTGGCTGTTCAAAAAATCAGACACCTAATGGTTGTTGCAAAGCCATGGTTCTGAAAATGAAAGTAAGGCATAGCAGGTGCCAGCCTAATCAACTCCAAAAACCTTTTTTAGATAAATGGGGATTCTTCCTATTAGCCACTGCTCAGTGCATGTGCAGAGAGATAAGTGTTAGCATGGACGGGACTGATAACTGGAGAGTTGCAGGGATTTATTTCTAGCTTGATATTTACTGTTTCCTAGTGGCAGCACGAAGGCAAGCTTGAACTGAGTTGTGTTGCTGCTTACATTAGTCATATTGTCTGTCAGTGTGTGGGCTTTGCTGTGGAGCAGGCAGCGAATCTCTCAATCTGTCTTATACAACATGCTGCTTAGAGGCAGGACAACTAGAAAGGGCACTTTAAAGCCATGGTGACAAACCAGATGGTGACCTATGTTTTTAACATGGGGTGTGGGTTTCTCAGTGGAGGAAGTATAAGTGTATGAAGGTAACTCCTACACATACACAGTCAGTACAAGCAGCACTGTTTCCAAGGTCCAGGTTTTTTTAACTTTGCTCTAACTGCAGAGAGATTCATGACCATTTCTGTAAACAGGGTTACCACCCACAGTGGCTTGCCAAAGAGCCAGCTTCCAGATAGTTCTGCTTCTGAGTCTGAACTTTCTTCTCTGCAGATGGGCTGGGTTTGGTGCCAGTCGGTGGCTTGCAGGCATGTGTATGACTTGGTTTTTAAAATGTAGCTGGGCTTACATAAGGAGTTCCTTACTGCCTTTTTACTTTAAGGAAAAGCCTATAGATATATGAGAAGGGGGTGAAAAATTATTCAAAGGAAGAAAAATCAACACAGAGGAAGAGCTATTCCTGTAAATACCCCAGATAAGGTATAACTGTTAATGCAAGTTCTTAATTAGAGCCCTGGCTGTCTGTTTCTATTTTGGGATAGGTTGCATTTGGCTCTGAACAGCTGCTGTGCATACTAAGCACTGTTGCACTTTAGCCTTTTATCAAAAAGAATTCTATGTGGTAGCAGAGATTTCCTGTATTGGGATTGCTTGGCTGCTCTTACATGGTCAGGTGACATTCCTCTAGATATCTCTGGAAACAAGGCTTCTGGTTTTAGACTGTTCTTCCCACCTAGGTTAAAATTTCTGCCTTTTCAACAAATGACTCAACTCTTGCTAAGTATTATAGGTTTTCCCAGCTGAGGTAGCGTAAAGTGATGGTTTTGAACTGGTCTCATGCCTGCAAGTGTTAATACAGGGTATAAATAATGTTAAGCTGATGCTAGCAGCAGCCATTGCTACATGCTGAGGGCAGTGCAAGGCTTGAGGTCTCTTTTGGGTGGGTGAGGGTTCTGGGTTGCTGGCACCCTTTGGCTATATGGTAGAGGGACCAGGCAGCAGGTCTTGTGAGGGAGAGCTGGGTGGTACTGGCTGTATATGTAGCTGGTTCAAGCTGCCAGAGCCTACACAGAACCAGCCTCCCAGGAGCCAGGGTGTGGGAGCAGGGAGTGAAGTCTGTTGGGAGCAACATCAGCAGGTTCCATGGCAGTTCTGGTGGGAAGGGTGTGCTGGTGATTTGGCTGCTGCCAGCTCTGCTCAGGCTTAGGCTGCAACCTGTTATCCCAACTCAGCTGGCGGCTGTGCCAGCCTCCCCAGAAGCTTGGGGTCTGCAGGGAATTTGAGGATAACATCTTTCAAAAGAGTTAACACTTTATCGGTGGGTTCTTTTTAAGAACTATATGGAGACAGTTGCCTGCTGGAAGAACGTGGTGTCTACCCGCTGCAACTGCGAAGCTGTAGCTGAAACCCAAACAGAAGCAATACAGCTTACCTATAATGATGTCTCCATCCAAACAGTCCTCCCAGGAACTGGAATAGTTGCCCAGACCTTGGGTTAATCTGGGTTCAGTTTGGATATAAGGAAGAATTTTTTTTATGATGAGGGTGAGGAGACACTGGAAGAAATTTGCCCAGAGGAGTGGTGAATACCCCATCATTGAAAGTGTTGTGTCAGGTTGGATGGTACTTTGAGCATCTTGATCAAGTCAAACATGTTCAACACCCCCTGTGGCAGAGTGATTGAACTGGAAGATCTTTGATCCCACCCAAACTATTTGTGATTAATGCTAAACTCTTCTTTTCAGGTGTTAAAGATGTCCGTTCTCAAGATCCATGCCCGTGAAATCTTTGACTCCCGTGGGAATCCCACTGTTGAAGTAGACCTCTATACCAACAAAGGTGAGTCATTGCAGATGTTTGTTTCTTCTGTTTATCTGGCAGAACTGAAGAGGCAGTTAAAAGTGTTACAAGCTGTCCTGTTAAAACAGTGGAATTGTGCTTGCTATTTCCTCCATACATATAACTTGTTGCTGAGCTTGCAGTGGAACTTGCAGGAAAAACCTGTACCTTGCTCTGCTGGGATGAATTTGCTGAGCTCAAGATACTGGCTTGGACAACAAAGTGTTTCTTACTGTGCCACTTCTTACAGTGCAAGTGTTAATCCAAACCTGCCTTTCTCCCCTTGTCCTGAGCAAAAACTGGGATAGCACTTGCAAACTTGGAGTTAAAAGGCCTTTGTGTCTGTAAGCAGCTGCTAGTGGCCCGGTCTTAGTTTTCAATGCTCTCTAAACTCTGACTTAGTTCTTGATTTGTCTAGCAATCATTTTGTGTACTGAAACACTCTTCTGCTGCAGAGTTGAATCTTGGGTAATGGTTTCTTCTCTGTGTGAGTGCTCAGGCATGACTAAACATCTTGTTTAATTGGGTTTTCACATCTAACATCTTATATTTTTAATTATTGCAGTACTTTCCCTTGGTTTGCAAGTTGTGCATCCCACATCCGATAGGATCTGACAAAGGCATTGTGCAAACACATACCAGTGTGGTTTGGTGGAATGAGCAAACACAATAGCTGTAATACACAAACTAAATAGCTGATCTTTCTGTCTCAAAAGATTAATGCAGTCATTTAATGAGATTGACCCTACTAAGCTCTTTGCTGTAGTGGGATAAGGGAGAGACTGGAGGCTGAAACTGGCATCTTGAACCACAGGCAGAACAGACTCCAGTGGACTCATTTGCTCAAAGTTCAGCATCCTTGGCTGGAGAGATGGGCTATCTGGGTGGCTGTACTGTTGTTGGAATAGCTTAGAGATCATATTAAAAATATAGGCCCTTTAATTATTCCTTTTATGTCCTATCTTAGAAGAATCCAAAAGCTTGCCTGCTAGACTGAGCTCAAAGGAGGATTCAGTAATACAACTGTTTTTGGAAGGGAAATAGGTGACTTTCCGAACTTACACACTTGAAATGCACAGTGCAGAATGAGTCAACTTGCTGTTGATCAGTGAGGGAGACACGCTAAGACAGCTTTTTTTCCTGTTGGAAACAGGTCTGTTCAGAGCTGCTGTTCCCAGCGGTGCCTCAACTGGAATCTATGAAGCTCTGGAGCTTCGTGACAATGACAAGACACGCTACCTGGGGAAAGGTAAACCTGAATTTTGGTACCCAGCTTGGGCTGTTACAGTGGCTGTGTTACTGCAGATGTTTATGCCAGATTGGAGCAGAGATCACATGGGCTTACTCGCTGCTGTCCATGTTCTGTACAAAGCATGGCAATTAAGCAAAAGCTATGGAGGTTAACAACAGTAAGATGCTAGCAGTGCATACCACATGTAGGCTGTGTGGCTGGGGCCTAGGTAAAGCAGAGACTGCTGGGTTTCCCAAGGTACCATGTAGAGAGTGACTGCCTCCAGCATATATGGTGGTGGAGATAAGTGTCCTTCCACAGGTGGGTACATGGAGCTCAGGCATGCCAGTTAGGTGATAATGTCTCTATTGTGGTATGCCCAAGTGAGCTTGGTTATGCTACTCTGTTGCCCTGCCTGTTGGCGCATGTCAGAGTATAGAGTGTGTTGTAAGAGCATCTGAACAACCTGCTGTAAAGACTTGGTGATGCTGCAGATAGTCGCAAGAATTCTTCACAGACCAAATTTTCAAAGAAGTCTTAAATGTATCTGCTCTGGCACCACGGACTCCTTAGAAGCAGGTTAAATCCTGAACCTGAGGCTTATGCCAACTGCTGACTAAAGCTAATGTGCAGCTTCACACTGATCCTCATGGAAGATACTATTGTTTCAGATTGCACTATAGCTAGTGCACACCTTATCTTTTTGTCTGTTATTTCAGGTAGCCAGGATACTTAAGTTTGTGTTAGTGGCATATTATTTTAGTTGTCTAAGGACTTACTGTATGTCCTGAAAGGAAACGAAGCACAGCAGTCACCTGACTGGCTTGGGAACAAGTATGAGGAGAAAGAATACCCACATAAAAGATGGCATTACCTATTAAACATGCTAATAGTAGTTCTTACGATTACTCTGGGAGCGTGGACAGTCAGGATCCTTTTTAGCTTACTGTTGTAAAAGCATTGGTGATACCTTCTAAGTATATAGATTAACTCTTAGCTGGGAAAGAGATTCAGTTGTCTTCAAACTTTTCTCCTAGTCAGGTGAAAGGTAGCTGCAATGTTCTGTGCCCATTCAGAAAGGCTGGTAACTACTGAATTGAACTTGGAGAGCATTGTCTGAGAAGATTCAGAATTGTTATTACTTAAACACAGAATAAACTCCTAGATGACTGAATATCCCAAGCAGCTTATGCTGTTTACTTCAGGCACTTTTCTTGGAGAAGAGTAAATGTGTACTTACCTCAGTGTGTTAAATGTGTGAGCACTTAGACCTGTTAAATCTGATACTACAGACAGTTCTTGATGGCACTTAACTAGACAGCAGCCTGAGCTTCCACAGCAGGCTATCACAGCTGGGAGTTTTTGTCAGCTGGGGAATAACATGAGTTACAAAAAAAAAGAAAATCACCAAATGAGATGAGTTGCAGATAGCTGGTAGGGCTTTTGTAACAGAAATCTCCAGTCTTAGACCTTTTAAAAGGCAGTTAATGTGGTTCAGGGTGCACTTAATGAGCATTCACAGGTTCTGAAGCTGAGGTCTTTGGAGGTCTTCAAACAGTGTCCAGGGATGCTCGTACTCCTTAGGCTGATACTGGTAGCTGGCTAATGATGGCCTCTGCTTACGGGGAAGAAGTAAGTTCATGCTGGAACTGCTGGTTTACACAATGGTGGGTCCACATGATTAAAAGGATAGTGCTGTGTTCATGGTTTATTAGTGCTGTGTTCATGGTTTATTCTCTGCCTGAAGCTAGGGCAGATGATTTTTATGCCTCCATACAGGTACAGTAACAGTGTCCTTCAGCATCGTATCAAGTGTAAAATGTGCTAAGCTGATGCTTTGGCAGTGTTACAGCAGATAGTGAAATGCCTGAGCTGCTGCATGCTTAAGTTCTGAGGAAAGTCTTCTCTTTTCCTAATTCACCCATTCCATGCATGGGTAGGAGCAGCTTGTCCTAAAACCTTTTCCAAACGCTGTCATTTAGCCACTTGAGGTTTGAGTCTGCAGTAGGATGGAAACCTGGGTGGAAAGACCAAATACAGCCTCGCTGACTGATGCAGTTTTCTCTGCCCTTTGAATTCTCTTGTTTCTAGTCTGCTGCTCAATATCAGACACTTGATGACTTAAAGGTCTGTTACCTGTTTGTGTCCTTTCTTCCATGACTACCTTTGTTCTTGGCTGTGGGTCTTCATCTCTTCCTTGATTGTCTTTGTCCATTTCACTTCTGTCAGGTGTATCCAGAGCTGTTAAATATGTTAACGAGTTCCTGGGGACAGCATTATGTACACAGGTAATGGATGTGTTCTCAGTGCAACCTTGTCACTTGGATGAATTTCTCCAGGGCATGGTCTAGCAAACTAACTTTGCAGCAGGCATTCTAGGTGATGCTTACTTCATGCAACTTCTGGTTCAATCAAGATGACCTCTGGAAGTGTTCACATTTGGCTGTAAGCTGAGGTTGGATTGGGGTTTGAAGAGCATGAGATGATATCCTTGATGTTTCTTGTAACTGAGATCCCTTACTAATGCCCACATAACCAGTGTGGTTGACCAGTGTCCCAATTTGCTTGTTCCTTACAGGTGTCTCAAAAGCTGTTGAGCACGTCAATAAAACAATTGCACCTGCACTGGTTAGCAAGGTAGGAGCAATGTGTTGTCTGCTAACATCTGCTAATGCCAGTCCAGTGTGTCGTAACTGGTGGGTTGTCTCTTGAGACAGTTGCAGGAGCTGTCTTGCTTAGGGGAGGGTGTTAGCTGTGTATTGGAGTGCATGTGAACAAAGTGACCTTTTGGCAGCAGTTGCTTTACTTGATGACTACATATCTAACAACAAGAACAGTCTCTAGCAGCCTAGTGTTGTAGCTTGCAGAAATACTTAAGCATCTGTGAACTTTACTGGTGTGCAATTAGGATACTTTATGCTTAAAAGGGTGGCTGAATGATGGGGAGGGACTGAGTTTTATCCAAGCTGGCTAATGTGGAAGGGCATTTGAGGGGATCTTAGTAAAGCCTGCTTGAGTGACATTGCTGTGCACTTCACGGGCCCTGAGCCCTAACTAGAAAAGGGAGTGCAAAATGAAGTGGTAAGTGATTTTATGTTCTTAGTGACAATTCCAAACATTAAGTAGTAAGCTACAAATGGGTGTATGTTTTGAGCAAGCTGATCGTCTTTGAGCTTGCATGAAAGGAGCAGGAAGCATAAACTGGAGCTTTCTCCTATCCTGTGCCAGGCAGATAGCAGTATAAATGTCAGGAAGTCAAAGGGACATGATAGCATTATAGCTCTGAGTGTGGAGAACAAAACAAGCTTCTCATGTGTCAGCCTTAGTCTGCTGGAAGTGACCAGAAGATGCTGCTGTTTGATAATGATGAAAATTAGTCTTTTCAACTGTTGGTAGGTGCCCTTAAGCCAGTTTTGGTGCATGCCAGGGAAATGAAAAAAAGCAGTGGGTAGGTAAGAGTTTGTGGATCTATGTTTGGTGTCAAGCAGTGCTTTGTTTGCTTTTCTCTGCAGAATGTCAATGTTGTGGAGCAAGAAAAGATTGACAAACTGATGCTGGAAATGGATGGATCAGAGAACAAATGTAAGTTGGTTTTGTGCTGCAGTCAAGTGTGGAAAAAATAAGACTGATATATAGATTTCTGGCTTGTCAGGAACAATTGGTATGGCATATGCTGTGCACTTGCATAACCAGGACCGTGGTGCTGGTCTATCTGAGCCTCTTTATGAAGAATATGTTTTTGTAAACGATTTCTTCCTGTTTCAGCCAAATTTGGTGCCAATGCCATCTTGGGTGTATCTCTGGCTGTATGCAAAGCTGGTGCTGCTGAGAAGGGTGTCCCCTTGTACCGTCACATTGCTGACCTGGCTGGAAATGCAGAAGTCATTCTTCCAGTTCCTGTAAGTCTCTTGCTAGGGCTGCCTGGAGGCTTGATCTGACCAGGTGCTACATGGTGTCTTGTCTTGGATCAAGTTCTCTAGAGAATGAAGTCTTAAATGCTGTTACCAGTTTACCCTGAAATGGTCTAACTTGCCTTTTTTTGTTTGCTCCAAGGCTTTCAATGTGATCAATGGTGGCTCCCATGCTGGTAACAAGCTGGCTATGCAGGAGTTCATGATCCTCCCTGTGGGTGCTGACACTTTCAAGGAGGCAATGCGCATTGGTGCAGAGGTCTATCACAACCTGAAGAATGTAATCAAGGAGAAGTATGGCAAGGATGCAACCAACGTGGGTGATGAGGGTGGGTTTGCCCCCAACATCCTGGAAAATAAAGAAGGTAAGAATGAGTTAAGTGTGGGAGGAGGTATAACTGATAGCCAGAGAACGTAGACCATACCTACCCACTATGAAATGAGAGCAGGATCAGTAGGTTGTAGGACTTACTGCTGTTAACTTGTTTCGTTTTGCACAGGTGTGATCCAGTGTAGTACCACAAAGCTATTCCCTTGGACTTCAGTTAATGGAGCTTGATGGGATTGCTTTGACTTGAATGTCTCATTACTGTTTCATTCATATAGCATCTTAAGGGAATCTTTCCTCTTTCCAGTTGAAAAGTGGTGTGGGAATATTTGATGCATTACATTCTCCTCAGAAGGCGGTATTTATGTTTAGTGGAGTATTTTCCTCCTAAACAAGGAGGAAAATGGTTTGAACTGTGTCTGGTAACAAGTGGGAGTGTATGAAGACTTGTCTGGGAAGTGGAGGTATTTGCTGCTTCCACAGCCAAACAGTTCTGTTCAGAAACCTGTGGGAGGAGGGAGGCAGTTTGTCTTGTGGAAAGGGAGATACCTGTTCCTGCAAAAAACTGTACCAGAAGAGCTGATTTTCTGCCTCTTTTGCTGAAATGGAGGTGCTGATAAGCCAGTAGAATACTAGAACTCTCTTGTTTGTTATTTTAAAGCTACTAGTTGTATTATTGTTGAATATAGCCTCTGAGCTGCATTGCCTTTTCTAACACGGCAGATAGCGAGCCAGCACCAGAAATCAGGGCATTTCTGAATCCCAGTCACATGCAGCTCTTGCTAGGTCTGTACCCTGGCAGACATCAATGAAGATGACCTTGAAATGGCCATTACACTCCAAAGAAATCGTGTTGCAGACAGCAGCTGCTTTTGCAGTTTGTACATTAACATCTTGTTAAAAAAACACCCCACAACACAGAAAAATCAAGCACACTTGATCTGAGCTTTCTATTGTAAATAGCCTGTCTGATCCTGATCCAGCTGCTTGGCTTAGAGTCAGGGGTGATTGGGAGAGTCTTACTTGTTGTGACCAGGCTGAATTTCTTCGGTTGGACTCTGACAAACAGGGTAGCATAGTGGGGTGTATCCAGAGACCCTCTTGTACCTGTAATTGTGCCAGTGAATCACATGTAGAGGTGAAGAGAGGGCACCCTGTGTGGAGGCAGGCTATATGTATCCCAGTGTTAGACAGGGGTTGAATGCTTACCGCTTTTATGGTCCACACCTGATCTGGAGCTAAAAGGTAATGAAGTTCAATTACTGCTTACTACCCACATGCACAAAGCTTAGAGCATGTAGTATTATTTAGTATTAATCTTTCTGGGCTGAAATGTAGTCCTGCCTGAAGAGACCCTGAATCCTTTAATGGTCTCCCAAGGGTATTACAAGCTAAAACCAGTGTTAAAGTAATATCTTGTTCCAGTCAGTTCAGAAGTGGGAGAGTTTTTAAGAGCCTTTTCTGTGTGGCCTTTGGGCTTTCTGTAGGGGTAATGGCTGTTCTTTGCCAAGTGGAAGTACATTTGCTGATCAATGAATAGCTTTTGAGGCAAGATGTATGTGGGGGGAGCTCAAACTTCTTGTTGTGTTTCAGCTCTGGAGTTGCTGAAGACTGCTATTGCTAAGGCTGGCTACACTGATAAGGTTGTCATTGGCATGGATGTGGCTGCTTCAGAGTTCTACCGCGATGGAAAGTATGACCTGGACTTCAAATCCCCTGATGACCCCAGCAGATACATTTCTCCTGACCAGCTGGCTGACCTGTACAAGGGCTTTGTCAAGAACTACCCTGGTAAGTTGTTTGTCAATAAGAAGCACGAAAGTAGTGGCAAATAGGGATTGATTGCTGAAGGTAAGAGTTAGGATGCAGCCTCTCTTGTAAGAGGGCTCAAGAGCAGAATGTTTTAGGGGTCTGAGGACTCATTGTTGAGGAGGGTAGTACTTGGCTGCAGCACTCTGGAAGCACTGCTTTCAAACAAGACTTTTCAGGGGAATATTCATAGAAACATAGAATGGTTTGGGTTGGAAAGGACCTTAAGATCATCTGATTCCAACGCCCCTGCCATAAGCAGGGACACCCCACACTAAACCATGGCACCCAAGGCTTCGTCCAACCTGGCCTTAAACACTGCCAGGGATGGAGCACAAACAACTTCCTTGGGCAACCCATTCCAGTTTCAATTTGTGGTGGCAAACTGTGCTTTGGTGGGGCAATGTGCATGTAACTGTGTGTGCTTACAGGTTATGGGGAATTAGCTGCAGAATGATGTTTTGAAACTTGTGCATATTAACGTTTTGTAAGCATCTGGTAATGTGATGTATCTGACGGATTGCTGATATTGATCCTGGATGTATGCTTCACTGATTGCCAGTTAATTACATGTTGCTAATATATCAATACAGCACTTTGATTCTGATTGAATGCAAATCGCGGGAGCAGTTTGGACTGCATCACCAGCCTTCGAAGTGCACAGAGCAGTCGGTGCTCTAAAAGCCTTAACAATACACTTTTCCCACAACTTCAGTTTTGATCTTCTCCAGAAGGTTAAATGTACTTAATTCGTGATAAATTCGTGATAAATTTGAGATCTGTGGGAACTCAATATTACAGGAAGAGAAGACTCTTGGGTTATTAATTTAAACTAGTCAAGTTCATTAAAAATACTGGCTATAATTTTCTATCTATGTGCTACAGAACAAAGGTGAAGCTCTTTT